>JAGDQP010008603.1:0-62348 GCA_022664845.1 Lepisma saccharinum
GGCTTGTTATCATGTATTTTGTTTTCTCTACGTTCACTTGTAGACCTATTTCATCGCCAGCTTCTACTAAGACATCGGTGTAACTTTATAATGCAGCCATATCATCCCCTATTAAATCTACATCATCCGCGTATACGAACAGTTGATTCAAGCCATTCAATGTTAGTCCCTTTCTGTCCTCTTTTATTTTCTGAATCGCATATTCTAACGCAAAGTTAAACAGTAATGGTGACAAAGCATCACCTTGTTTCAGTCCGTTGGGAATCTCGAAACTATCTGACATTTAGTCTATTAGCTAGACTCCCAATTTTGAGGAAATGGGTCAGGACCCATATGTGTGTATCAACTCCTCTCAGAGTCTGAGGTATTATATCTTTCATTAGATATTATTCCTTGTGTTTTCGGTATTCTGGTTTGTGTGGATCACGATTTCAGCCGTCTGGAGGTAGTAACTGTGGTGGTTATTTTAATGCTTATGTTTATCTTTATACAGTGACAATTTGTGTTAGTGGTCAGTCAGTCATGTTCATGACCGGGCTCTTGGCTGTTTGACATACGGTATATCTGTTGGTTACATCTCTTTCCATTTTCCTTCCGTATTGCTTGTCCTTTGAGTCAGTTTCTCACTGAGTTTGTCACTAGCGTTTATAGTTATAATATTTATTATTATATATTTTAATTTTATAATGATTATCTAGTTGTAGTTTCCTGATTATTTTGATCCTAAAAGGTCCTACGGTTAATAACTTTTTTTTTCATCAATTCTGCGTAATACAGAGTAGTCTGTCAATTTTTAATTTGAGGAGCAGGCCGCTGCTTCAACCAAGCTCTGTTTTAAACTTACAGATTCATTTTGACATATGCTTTATGCTAGATATAGGCTCAGTAAGATATGATATAGCGGTACACACCCGCTTGTTGGGTATTTCCTGAAATCTTTCCAGTCGTCTCTCCAGCTGTAATTGGATCAAGGGAGTGCCAGTTCACCCCTGCTTGCTAAAACCTAGTGACACAAACTCAGTGAGAAACTGACTCAAAGGACAAGAAATGCGGGAGGTCCTTGCTCACCACAACAAAGAAGAGGGCCATGAGGCCCCTACTAAGCTGTGACTGCCTAGAAAAAGATAACGCTAAAATAAAACATTGCAAAAGTCTAACGCTTTATGACACTGTTATGTGAGAGTCTTGTGACAGAAGCCAACTATCTGCAAAAATAACTGAAAACAAACAATTCTCAACACATATGGAGATTTTTGAATCACCTACCTACAGAAATGTGACGAACCAAAGAGGTTTGAACACACCACAGAAAAGTTGTATCTCAGAATACACAGTGGAAAGGGTAAAAGTTCACTCCAAATGTGAAATCTTCCACCCACTACCTTCTACACTACACACGGAGCAGCTGGTTATAACGTAAAAACTGCGTTAGATGTGGTGAAAAGAACATACTGTAAAATAGAAGCACAGCTACTGTAACAATCCATTCCTGTTTCCTACGTCTCTAACTATATCTGGGCCTGCCCTGAGGTACCTATGTTGAACACCAACCTGTAAATACATGTGGGGGGTTGTCAATGCAATTCACAACACAAATAAACTAAATGAACGAGAAAATTGTCATTAAAGACAAAAAAAAAAGCCGTTTTTAGAACCAAAACAATGTATTAGAGACCACATGAACCGGAAACTTACAATGAAGCCCGGTTAACGAAGCAGTGATTATCAGATCTGAACAAGGAAATCTGGAAAGTGGAAAAGTCCAGAAACCAGGGAAATTCCTCGAAGTGAGAGACCAACCAAACAGACAAGAGGAAAATGGAAAGAGATGTAACCAACAGATATACCGTATGTCAAACAGCCAAGAGCCCGGTCATGAACATGACTGACTCACCACTAACACAAATTGTCACTGAATAAAGATAAACTTAAACATTAAAATAGCCACGACAGTTACTACCAACAGACGGCTGAAATCGTGATCCACACAAACCAGAATACCGAAAAGACAAGGAATAATACGTAATGAAAGATATAATACCTCAGACTCTGAGAGGAGTTGATACACACATATGGGTCTTGGCCAAACGTATGAGCAGAGCACAGAAAGCCTCACAGGACAAAATAGTAAAGTTAACTGAGAATACCAGCTAACCGCTAGGACAAAAGCAGAATCACACAACGCCGGTGCACTTATAGAACTACAAAAAGAAGAAGGAAAACTCCTTTATTACATATACGAAGAAAGAGAATCCAGAAGGCTGGTATGAAGAGGAAGAAGGGTCGGGCTCCAAGCTCACATAATAATGAAACAAGACGGCCAAAAATGACAGGAAAGAACCAACCTAAGCGGTAATATATTATGTGTGTGGTTTCTCCGGCTAGAAGGGTAAAGGGAGAGGGTGCATATTTTTCCTGCGTAATTTCTTCAAAAATGGCGACCACCGAAGTGCTGTAATAAATCAAAACGCCGTAGATCCACCGATAATTGACCAAAGTGGCTCATTCTTGCTCACAATTGTTGTGAGTGAACAACAGTTGGGATTACGAAGTTTCACTTGTGTAGTTGTAGCCGAAGTGGGGGAAAAGTCACGCGGACATATTCCTCATTAGTCCAATGTAGAAGGCGATCACCAAGGCAATCAATGTTTGGTTTCTCCTATTTTTCTCTTGTGTTGTATGGCACCAAACTTTATGATTGTTGCATATGTTTGGAGGGAATACCTGATACACTGTAATTCTTTCGTAGGCGTATAATCAGTGTAAGTGTTGCCAACTGCCTGTGAATTGTGAAAAAATCGGATTTTTTCGTAAAATTTCAGCTTTCATTTTCTTCTTCTTCTTCTAACTATGAAGCAGAATGGGAACACGTGATACACTGTTGGAATTTCTGTTTCATGAGCTTTCCAAAGAGGTATCATTTATAACTGTTGGGTAATTAGGAAGGGAGGCACCAGCGTTTTCAATATGAAGGCCTTCGCCTATTGAAAACTTCCCGCTTCCAAAACAAATGTTCCCGCCAAAAATTATGAAAGCTACCAAAATTGATTTCCGGATTCTTAATTTCGTAATGTGGACAAAAAAATGGAATAAAATGACACCCCACTCACCTTTACCGGGTAAAGTGGCCCACTTTCTACCCCTATCTGATAGTCTAATATTACCTATCCGCACTCTACTTATAGGGTCTCTGAGGAACATCCTCACTAGTTGGTCAAGTTTTTTTTTCGGAATTCCAAATTCTACCAGGATATTGTATAGTTTTTCCCTTTTGATAATATTAATGTATTCGAATTAATAAGTGCTGTTAAAAATATGTCTATATGGAATCTGAATGCAAGTTTATATATATAAAAAAATATTTGCTAAATCCCCTTCTAAAAAGAAGTCTAGAAAGTTCAATTTTATCAGAATTTTCTGATTTTTAAAACTAAAATCAGATAAAATTCTAATTTCGGCTACACTTTATTATATTAAGAAATGTATTTACTACACTTTTACGTTTTTTTTCTTTCCTATTTTTTCTTTCTTTCTTTTTTTTTCGTATGTATTGAATTATAAGACCAAATTCAAATCTTATAGCCACCCATCTTCTATTATTTTAACTCTGGCTGAGAGGAGGGGTGGGAGGAGTGGGTGTGGAACCAGTGAAGAAAATAAAATACAAACCAAACGTCAAGCGCAGTCATCTTTATGTGCGTTGCACCGACGAATTCTGATCATTTAAGATTGGAAACGTTTCTAACTGAACATTCCTTCGCCTCTCTTCTGTTTTGTACGCGTACGTACATCACATACGCAATGATCCTTATTTCTCCTCCCTCCTTGTTGTTCATGATCTAATCTTCTTTGAGAAAGACCAATTCAGAATGCAGCCAACATTTGGTATCAACTATGCTCTCTGTTAAGAATACTAATATCTACTTTCGATTAAGGATTGAAAACCCACACCGCTGACATCAGTATTAATGGAAAGTTTTTTCAATGTTCCGTCCGTTACGACATCATAATCCTGTATTATCGACAATCTTTATGGCTATTTCTTAAGTAATATTGAGATCTTAACCTGAAGAGTTTAAATTTTCCGCAAATTTTCATTACAAATATTTTATTGGGTCAACGAAATTTATATACCATAAATAAACTAGCCCGTACTCATCTTTTATGATATATACACGATTAAGCTGAGCGAGTCGGTCGTATGAATCGAAATTAACATTAGAATCGGAAGTATCATTCCAGCTGTTACCGGAGCAGGAATCGGTTTGTCAATGGAACGTACAGAGTGTAAAAAAAATTAGACTGACAAAATTCTTACGGATATTCTGCAGGGGAAACAAGTAGAAAAAGAAGTTTGAATGATCGTAGTGTCTTGACTGAATCATTTTCAAGATAAGGTTCCCGGATGAAGATTCTGACTGACTGACAGACAGAAGGTTTAAATTTAGTTTAAAATATCACTATTTTCCCCCCACATAATTTTATGAATATCAAGTTACTCACTTCTGATGCGTGGGATCCTCGGTTCAGTCCCGCCTCGTGCTATGTCCACTTTGTAGTGGACAAACAGCGTGTGCGTGGGTTTTCTCGGACCCATCATCATCCATTCGGCCTGAGCCAAAGTTGCCTAAAGGTCTTAAATTAAATATATTTCAATAAAGTTACGGGAAGAGGTAAACTGCCTGTTTGTTATGCAAGCAAACATACACTAAACTTACAAAAGGTATTTCAGGCTTTTTTTTTTTTGTCGGATCTCTACGTTTTACTACGATGTCAAGAGAAAATTTGTGGTTCATGAAATATTTTCTAAGCACGGGATGTCAACACTGGGAGACGGGAACACCGACAGTATGTTACTATTGCATCAAATTATATTTTTATGCCAAGTTCGCTACTGCTATGTCTAAAATAACGGAAAGAATTTTTAAAAAAATAATTGTATAAAACATAGATTGGCAACACTGGTAAGTGGGGTGGTTGGGAACGTAGACCCCTTCAGTGTCTTTGTGTTCTGTCGAATAATGTTGATGCCAAGTTTGGAGCAGCTAGGTCTAACCAAATTGCAACCATTTGAACAATTTGTTTTTAATGGGTTGGCAACAGTGGACTTGAGCACCAATCTAGACGTTCCTGGCAGCTCTGAGCTAGTCTGGCCAAGACCCTTGCAACGACATCTCAAGCATCTCTTTATGCCTTGTAGCTCCTGAAATGTATATTTCTGGACACGGTCGGACACCATGAGCGGGATTTATAATGTCCATTTGCTATATCTTCGCTATCAAGGGAACTAAAAAAATACATAGCTGTACGTACGTTAGTAAATCAAAGAGGAACCTTCTGACGTCAAACCTAACGAAAAGTTCATAAGACTCTGTTGCACTGGACGATATGAGTGCATTTGAGCAAATGGATGTTACACATGCAAATTTGGTCTGTTCCTGTGGAAAGACAATCGACGACTCCTCCCTCTCTTTCTCTCCTGTCTGTCTGAAAAGAGGAAAGAGAGTACTGATACATGTGCGTGTGTCTAGTTGTTGAAAGAATGCTTCCATAGGAAGCATTATAAAATGCTCTGGTTCCTAGAACACCCGGGACTTTAAAATGCTTCTGCTCCCAAAATAGAACTCTACTGAGAAACAAGCGTACGACAAGAGAACGAATAAAAGCAAAGCGAGGTTAAGTTACTTCTGATTCTCATTTTTTTCCCCCTTCATATTCTTGTTTCTTCATCTTTCTATCTTCAGTAGGTTCCTCCTCTTCTTCTGAAAGTAAATGTGGATGTGAAAATCCTGAAGACAGTTCTCCTTTCATTTTATAAGGAAAGAAATGGACGCATGCATGATTTTTCCTTTTGACTTAAAATAAATCTGCCTATTTAAATAATAAAAGAGTCATTGAGATAAAATTGAACTGATTGGGCCGTAAGAAAGCTGGCTTTTCTGCCAAGAAACTCCACCTATCATCCTGTTAACCCCCTCCTAAGCAATCTCCATGAGCGCTTTTGCCGTTCATCAGAACTTGCATTTCTTACAGAAGACGTTTGGTTACAGCGCGAGCGGGAGAAGAAGAAGACCTTTCGCTTGCATATTATGACGGACATTGGGGAAAATCTATACTGTAATTCCAGAAATACATTGTATACATACAACGCAGCGTGTTTAAAAAACTGTTGCAGACTTTCAGAGCGGAAAACTGGCCTTAATAACCACGAGGCTAGACAACTTCTTCAAAAGCATGGCCTATGTTTGTTGTTGATATTCACTCGCAAAAATATTATTGCGAAAAGATTGGAAGTTAAATTGCAATTTAAATGATTAAATGGTGGGTTCCCGTAGCTCCCGCCGTTCTATTTGCAAGAAAATTGTTCATTATTACTCTCAATATCTTGTGTCCAATGACGATACTTTTTATGTATTTTGAACGAATATACTTAGATTCCTTCTAAACGAAAAATCCATGTTCTTCTCAGACATGCATTTCTTCATCATGATTATTGATAATATACCATATTTATGTTAATGCACACTATTAAATCTATTCCTGTCCTTCCGTAATCTGATGAAAAAATTCTACTAACCTCCTATGTCAACAATTAGCACGGATGTAAAGTGGAAATTACCTCCTACAGAAGCAATGAACATTGATGTAGAGTAGGAGTTACCTCCTATAGAAGCAATGAGCACGGATGCAAAGTGAGATTTACCTCCTATATAAGCAATGAGCACGGAGGTACAGTGGGATTTACCTCCTATAGAAGCAATGAGCACGGAGGTACAGTGGGAAATCCCGTGCTCTGTTTCCCAGTAGATGACTGAGTCAGTGATTACTGACAGTGGTTCAAGTGATTTTAATGATTTTATATTTAACAAAAGGTTCCTCAATTCCATTCCTTAAGACGGTCTTCTACTTCTGCCAGAGCTAGAAAGTTTACTATTGGTGCTTATGGACAGAAAATTGATACCGAATATCTTCATTTTCTAAGGAACTGGATATCTTTAATAGAAAAGAAAAGCTTTGGAGCATTATAAGAAGTTTATGAACGGGTTGAAATACTTAGAACGTACATTTGTTTCCTAGTTTTTCAGAAATAAATTATTAAAAAAATAAATAAAATTATTATTTTTTCTACAAATTACAATATGTCTAACTTTGCAACCACTTACCCCAGAAAGACCAACTTTTTTTTTCTTTTATTCCTTGTGAACAAACGATTCTAATAATTTTAATTGCAATCATATCTGATACACCAATAAAAAAAATAGTATTTTTACATAGCTATTCCAGTCCACCTGTCAAAGGTTTGATGAGAGTAAGCCAGCCGCGCCCCGCCCCTGTCTTCGCTTTTAGTCCGAGGGAAAAAAGAAGGGAGGGGACTACACAAATCCCCTCTTTATTCAGCTTCTACAACAGGTGCCGACGCGAATGTAAACATGCTGTTTTAGAAAACAGCACATACCTGAAAAATTTTATGTCGTGAAGGTGAGATATGAGAATTTTGTAACAGTCCCTATAGCAACATCATATTTGGAATGGGGTGTTATTTGGAAGAGTTGCAAGTTCTATTGTGTGGTTTCCTAAAAAAAACCTCTAAGTTAGTTTAAAGTTATATGAAAACTCTTTATCCGATTTATATATAAAAAATATATCCTAACGTTACTTTTACTCTCACTAACGAACATCTTACTGCCTGTGTTTATCAATATTCATATGCCTAATATAAGCTGCAGCCGCAACAGATAGACAAGTTCTGCCTTTTTATTCTTGGAAAAACTGTGAGTAAAGGAGGCATGCAAACAGAAGTACTATTGCATGTCACAAGGCCTGAAACCCTGGAATAACCTATAACTTTGACCCTAAAACTGGCAGGTCCTTTCCAGTCGCTTTGTATTCTCCATTTGTGTCCCTCCTAAATTTTAGTAACTACAAGTCTGACAGAGATGATTTTTACACCGTTGGATTCGTCATGGTCTGCAATGGTGATGAAAACTATGAATGTGACTAGAACTGGCAAGTCCTTTCGAATCGCTTAGTACGCGTATTATCCATTTGTAACCCTAATAGATCTCAGTAGCCACAAGTTCGACAGAGATAAGCCATACACCGTTGGATTAGTAATGGACACCGGTGGGAAAATCTATGAATTTGACTAAAACTGGCAGGCCCCGGCATTTGCTTAGTAAACTCCATTTGTTCCTATGACTTTGAAGTTTTTTGAGGGGATATGTTATAAGTCGAATTTATACGGTGGTGCTTTGGTTTTATTTGTAATAAAAATATTACTTAGTTTTTTTTAGATTATTAGCCTAGGAACTGTTAGATTACAATCTACCTTTGACTTCAGAGGATGGAAAGTACAACTATTTTTAATTGAGTAAAATCTGTCAATACTCCTTCCCTGCAAGACAATTATGCAGAGAAAATGATTGATCTAAATTACTTCTGATAGCTAGCTGATAGGCAGATAGACAAACATTCTAAATTATGTCTTCGAATTAAAAAAAAAATCATCTACCATAACTTTGCCCTGGTTATTATTAGGAGAGAAATTAAACAGGCGTTGGAAAAAGGCAATTACTCTTTTTACGAATAGGAGTACAAAGCCAGGGAGAAAGAAATGGCCCTATTAGCTATACTTAGTAGCTCCCATACATAACAACCCTTTATGCGTTAAAAAAAAAAAATCAGAAAGTAATGCGTCCTCCGAAAACATTAAATTAAATTATTACTGGCCTATTTCTACGACTAGGCTATTGTAAAAGTCTGTATAACTCAGCTCACATTTTAGTCTATCTTATGTGGACAACGTTAGATTAGCCTTAAACACATCCATTACACGGGGTAGTTCTCAACCTTCGTACCACTGAATTTCGGCTCCTATTGCACATATGGTAGAGCTTTGCAATAAAAAAAAATGTACATATCAAAGTGCATGTGCAGAATCACATGATGATGTTGCTGAAAGCAGTGGCGTCCCGGGAATACATCTACGGGAGGCAACTTCAAAATTTTAAATAGAAACTGGGGTTGATTTTGCTCCCTTTGCAATAAGCGCGACATTTTGAATCACTTTTAGAGGAACAAAAGCTTTTGAGTCTTGGCCCGGGCCAGATCAAAATGAATTTATAATTTCTTAAAAAATTCGGTAAAACATTTTGAATTTAATCAAGAAGTAAGAAAGAATAATGAAAAATAATTGGATTCCTTATCCTAACATTAACAAACAGAACTGCCACAGCACAAGAAAAATTTAGGGGTAGCGTGTCTGCCAACCAAGCGGCATTGGGTATGTCGAGCGTACGAACCCTGCTCCGGCCGGCCATCCTGACTGAGGTTTTACTCAGTCTCAACAGGCGAATGCCGGGATGGTACCTTGTGTAAGGCTAGGGTCTCTGCCTTTGCGCACTAGGGATGTCAATCCGCTCGGTTCGAGCGGCGAGTGTAACGCTCGAGTTGAGTCGTCGCTCGAGCTCGACTTATTGTAACCGAGTCGCAGCGTGAGTCTCTCTGAGCAACGACTCGAGCAGTTCTAAGTACCGACTCGATTCGACTCGAGCAATTCTAAGTACCGACTCGATTCGACTCGAGCAGTTCTGAGTACCGACTCGACTCGACTCGAGCAGCTACATGAGCGCCGACTCGACTCGACTCGAGCAAATAGTGAGCGCCGACTGGAGCAGTTGTGACCACTGACTCAACTCGACTCGAGTAGGTACTGAGCACCGACTCGACTCGAATCGAGCGAGTCGGCATTAAAATAACTAAAAAAAACTTTTTAAAGACATTATTTTCTTAATCAATTCGTACTAAAAAGGAAAAAAATGTTTATGCATGACTAAAAAGAAAAGAATGGGGCGCGTCATTTCAAGAATTTATGAAGCGACAGTATATGAGAGCGCGCTCATGCTTTTCTTTTTAGGCATGCATAAACAAAACTATTTTTTTCCTTTTTAGTACGAATAGATTAAGAAAAGAATGTCTTTAAAAGTTTTTTATTACTTTTTTATGTTAATTTAGTTTCACTATTTGTTTTTTCTATCCTACTAACTTTAGAAACAATGATAGTAGAGAGCATGATAGTCGATGTGAAGTTAGTTTATTGATCTTCTTGGCAACATAATTTGTTGTTCTAAGTTTTCTATAATAACTGAACAAGTAGAAAACCGAGATAGCTGTGTATAAATTATGAGGTAAGATAACTTTACATTACTATGACATCGTCCACTGACTCCTTTTCTGACTGTTATGTCAATCTGCTCAGCTCGAGCGGCGAGTCTAACGCTCGAGTTGAGTCGTCGCTCGAGCTCGACTCACTGTAACCGATTCACAGTGTAAGTCTCTCTGAACATAGACTCGGCTCGACTCGAGCACATAGTGAGCGCCGACTTGGTTCGACTCGAGCATATAGTGGGCTCCGACTCGACTCGAGCAGTTCTGAGTACCGACTCGAGCAGCTACTGAGCGCCGACTCGATAAATATGTCCTAACGTTAGTTTTACTCTCACTAACGAACATCACTGTCTGTGTTTATCAATACTCATGTGCCTAATAGCGGTTGTAGCCGCAGCAGATGAACCTATAGAGAAGTTCTGCCTTTTTATTCTTGGAAAAACTGTGAGAAAAGGAGGCATGTAAACAGAAGTACTATTGCATATCACACGGCCTGAAACCCTGTAATAACATATAACTTTGACCCTAAAACTGGCAGGTCCTTTCCAGTCGCTTTGTATTCTCCATTTGTGCCCCTCCTAGATCTTAGTAACTATAAGTCTGACAGAGATGATTTATACACAGCTGGATTAGTCATGGTCTACAATGGTAAGAAAAACTATGAATGTGACTATAAAACTAGCAGGTCCTTTTGAATCGCTTAGTATTCTCCATTTGTGACAATACTAGATCTCAGTATCCACAAGTTCGACAGAGATACGCCATGCATCGTTTGATTAGTAATGGACACTGGTGGGAAAAACTATGACTGACTAAAACTGGCAGGTCACGGCATTCGCTTAGTAATCTCCATTTGTTCCTATCACTTTGAGTTTTTTTTTAAAATACGTTATAATTCGAATTTATACGGGGGCGTTTTGGTTTTGTTTATAATAAAACCATTACTTAATATTTTACGTTATTAGGCTAGGAATTGTTAGGTTACATTCTACCTATGATTTCAGTGGATGGAAAATACTATTTTTAAGTGAGTAAAATCTTTCACTCTAGCTAATGATTTTTTATTTGTTTGTTTGTTTCTCTTCCGAGGAAGTGTTTTAACTACTCCTTCCCTACAAGACAATTATGCAGAGAAAATGGTTGATCTAAATTACTTCTGATAGCCAGCTGATAGGGAGATAGACAAACATTCTAAATTATGTTTTCGAATTCCAAAAGTCGAAATAATATATTGCATTATACTAGAATATTAACTTCTATGGGGAAGCAGGGGCGGGGGAGGCAATCTTCCTCCACTCACCACCTCCACCCTCTTTGTATAGAAACATTGAGGAAGAACACAAACTCTACAGAATTAGCCATTTTTCGCAGGAAACCGGCCGAGAACCTGTTTCATTCAAGCGGTATACACATACTTATTCAGACATTCGCTTCTCCAACTTCTCACCCCTTCCACTGCCAGGCCTAGAGTGGGGCGTGGCTTAACCTCATCAAACCTTTTAGAGGTGGACTAGAATAGCTATATAAAAATACTATTTTTTATTGGTGTATCGGATATGTTTGCAATTAAAATTATTAGAATCGTTTGTTCACAAGGAATAAAACAAAAAAAAAGTTGATCTTTCTAGCGTAATTGGTTGCAAAGTTAGTCATATTGTAATTTAGAGAAAACAAAATAATTTTATTTATGTTTTAATAATTTATTTCTGAAAAACTAGGAAACAAATGTACGTTCTAAGTATTTCAACCCGTTCATAAACTTCTGAAGAATGCTCCGGAACTTTTCTTTTCTATTAAAGATATCCAGTTCCTTAGAAAATGAAGATATTCGGTATCAATTTTCTGTCCATAAGCAACAACAGTAATCTTTCTAGCTCTGAGAGAAGTAGAAGACCCCGTTAACTGGAAGTGCAGCTCAGGGTCAGTAACCCTTTCATGATGCGCATTAACAAGTGTTTATTTGTGGGGGAATACTGCAGGGATGAACAAAAACGTAGAATTGTTTGAACATAATGATTTTGATGAGGTTAGCTTTCGGGAAGCAAGAACTTAAATATAATGTTATCGTTTATTGATCTCGCTAGGCTTTTGTTTTGTGATTGAAACAAATATTGATCGGCCTTAGATTATGAACAGAAGATTTGTTACTATATTATGAGTTTTAAAAGCTAGTATGGTTCTAATATATTGATTAAATTTGGTACTCGACAAATGCAGGCTGTGAAATATTTAATAGTGATGCTAGAGATTAAATATGGTTTTATCCACAAATGTTATTCTTCACCGTGATTTCTACTGTCTTAGTTGGTATTATTGGTGCTATCTCACTTGAAGTGAATCTCACTCTCAAAAGTGATTATATTGGATCAGATCCTAAATTGTTTTCCAACTCGGCACTTGTTTAAGGAAATAATTTACATTTACAGATACCTTACACATCCAATAATAGTATCAGTACATTCAAGTGATAACAGTATTACTAATCGTGTACGGTTGGCAGAAAGCAAGTAATTATTAGACAATGATGTGAACTTGCTGTATATTCTGATATAGAAGCTTCAGTTTTAACTTTATTACTGGCGTGCAGAATGTTGTTGAATGGCTAAAATGTCTTAAGGAGTGTCCACAAAAATACTCTTCATTATCTCCTCTTTATCTTCTTTGTCTCCTTCTTCTTCATATTCATCATCATTCCTCCAGTTTCCTCTCATACCATTGTTTTTCCATCACTACTACTGCATCTGCCTTATCTGTTTGTTCTACCACAATGTCTTTTCTTCTAGTGATACTAATCAATCCCTTTTTTCCCCTCTTCAGCTTAATGTTAGGTCTATTTCTTCCAGGTACATTCCTAACCAACACCGCCGCCTTGAGAGAAAGAAAGACTTCATTTATAACTTCATAGTTTCAGAAGGAATATGCAGCAGAAGTTCTTTGACACAAGAGGAGTGACGTTGATGAAATAACCAAAAAAATCATAAGGGACATGGAGGAAAGAATAGAGGAGATTAACACAGAAGAAGATCAAAAGAAGAAAAATGTGGAAAGGTTTTGGAAAAAACAATTAAAGGAGAATGGATATAGTGAGGATGAGAGAAGAATAATGAGGAGGAGAACAATGGCACAAAAGAAGAAGGAGGGAGAAGAAAAAGAATGTGAAAAGAATAAGTGGATTTGGGATAGAAAGTGGGGGAAGAATTAACGAGAAAATCAAGCCGTTGTTGGGAAAGTAAGAAACAGTGAGAAACTTAGTGAGAAACAGGAAGAAAGTTGCTCTAAAGGTAGAAGATCAAAGAGGAGTGGTATGCAGTGTTCCGTGTATGAACTGTGAGACAGTGTATACAGGAGAAACGAGAAAGATATTAGAGAAGAGGCTTAAACAACACAAGGATGACGTCAGATTAAAAACAGACAGAAATACTAATTACAAACATGTGCAGGAAGGGGCGCATGATATAGACTGGTAAGAGGCGTAGATACAAGAACAAGAGGAAAGGATGTTGGTTAGGAAGTAGAAAGAAGTTAGAAGAATTAGGGAAACGGGAGATAAGGCGATGACTGGAATGGTGGGTTGAGTATAAATGAGAAACGGGAAGACATACTGGAAAGAGAAGAGCCGAGAAACTATTTCATAAAATAAAGACTGTTCTGTAGCCTATTCGCTGCCCTGTTTCTTTTAGAATAAAGTTAAGTGTAAGAGCCTTGTCAGCCTGTTTTAATTAAAATAAGAATTGGATTCATGGTTTTATCAAGAAGTCTTTCCAGTTGAAAGGAATTACTGTAGAAGGGTCTAACTAACAAGTAAGTGCAACACTGGTTGATATGATTTTAACGTACTGTTAAGGTCACTCTCTCTTCTTCAATTTTATTTCAGACCTTTAGACCGCTTTGGCTCAGGCCGAATGAATGATAATAGAAGAATTGGTGGGATTAAAAAAGTGGGAGAACCCGGATAAAATTCATGCAGTGTTTGTCCACCACACAGCACATATGGCACAAATTGAATTGAACCAGAGACCACCCATGCACCAGACCCAGAGGTGATTGCTCTACCACAGAGGTACCGCGGCCCACTCCCCCTCTAATTGAGAATACACACTATACAAATAGAAACAAACTGGGTAGGCAATATGTAAAGCAAAAGTTGACTTAGTATTTTCGTTCGTTCCTGAGGAATTTAAACCACACTAATGAACACATACAACATTATAACTAAAAGTAACTCTTATAGGGCGAGAGAGTTTGTTATTGTCAATGACAAAGAGGGTCCAATTGTTGGTTTACAAGTGTAAAGATTTTTTTAAAAAAACTCACATCATATATTCCAGTGTTTTATGAAAATGTATTGGCAGAATGTTAAAGAGACCGCAACGAATGTGGAAGAACAAAAAAAAAAAAAAAAAAAAAACTTTACAAGCATAGAAGAACCTGCCATTTGCTGTAGAATACAAGTTTATGGTGATTATGATGAACTTATTTTGCTTGTACAGCATACAATTTTACCCTTATGTAATGTATACACTCTCAAATTTAAACAAATAACGGTATGAAAAAAAATCCACGGAAGCTTATTTATTCTGTTTTAAAAATAATAATAAAATAATGTAATGAATGAAACCGGAATGATTAGGCATGTCATTGTGTGTATGTATATGTGTGTGTGTGAGTGAGTGAGTGAGTGAGAGAGAGAGTCTATACTAGTGACATCTTTTGAGTTTTGTAGAAGGCTTTGGTCTACATTTCTTATGTGTCCAGACAGATTGAAGAAGCAGAAAGAACAGGTCACGGATTGTAGTGTTTAGTGGAACATTGCTTGCAGCGCCCACATCATCTCTTTCTTTCTTTTTTCTCTTTGTACCACCAAGCTTGTTTTTGACTTTTGCCGACCGACCGACTGAGCATTGTATTCAAATGGACACAAGATGGGAGCTTTTAACACGCAGAACCTGCGCACAAATATGTACATACACATCAGACACATATTATGTGACAGACTCTCTCTCTTTCTCTCATACACATACACAGATATATAAACAAGTACACACGCACATGAGAAAGAAACGCAAGAAGATATCAATTTATATAATATATCTTTAAAAGAAATATGAATTTAAAAGATCATTGTTTACCACGAAGAGCCAATTGTTATCTTGCAACAAAAGACAGCGTGGTATATTTTGTCACTATACTTTTCACCAATTGTCATTGAGAATGCGGGTGATTGAAAGTCCAAATCAACACCGGAATTCGGAACACTTGGTGATTCCGTAACATTCCATTCCGAACATCCCTATTGTCGATTTACGTGAAACTCAAAGTTCATCGCGAATTTCGTTGCGTCCAGTCAGTGTTGTCATGCTCACAATACATTTGTCCTTAGTACTATCAATATATAACATCTATCGTTGGCAACACTGATAACTGGGTCGCAATACTCAACTCGGACTACCACTACGACCTCTTCCAGGTCATTTGGGGGGGGGGGTCAAATGACCAGGTGCATATGGTCATTTGGGGTATTTCCGACACGCTAAGTATTTCTCGTATCTGAGGAAACATATGAAGAGATGAGATTAGATTTCCACACGTCATCACTGAGCCTAACTGAGGGTGTTCATATGAAACTAGTGGGAAGTGTCGGGATTGCCCCACCACATAGGGAATTCCGATACTTTATTGAGATACTTCTGACACTTTATTGAGGCACTTCCGACGCTTCATTGAGGCACTTCCGACACCAAATAAAAACACATTTAAACATTTGACAACTATCACTATGTACTCAGTAAGTAACACTTTACGATAAATTGACATTGAGTGTGGAAATGGCGTCTAACAGATTATCTTAAAATGAAATGATTTTAAAGATAATAAAATGTAAAAAGAAATTTTATCGCATCTCTAGCTTTCCTAGCTACCTCTAAGAACAAATGTCAAACAAACGGTAGAAGAACTCGATCAGTATTAATTCAAATTACGCTGTGATGTGGATAATTCATGCAGAATTTAATAATGAAAATCTCAAGAAGCATATGAACTTACAGGGATTTTATTACTGGTTAATCTCAGAAGTTTCCAATCTATTTATTAGTCCATATCCCAAAGAATCTCTGGTAAACTCAATTCTTTTTTGATGGGAGCCCAAATTTAACTTTCCCCAAATACTCATTTTCTTTTTCTTCTTTTGTTCCGCAACGTGTATCGGGGAACGTGAGAATTTATTTTAGCTGTAGCAAGGTTCATCTTATTTCTTGCCGCAACAAAAGCTGAAGCCACTGTTTTTTTTTTTTTTTTGTTCCTAGAGCATTTCGAAGTCTTTCAGTAGTGGTTAAGAAGAATGTTCGTAATGGAAAATAAAAAGAGACATCTTTGTAATTTACACGAATAGTGTCACATAGATCTTTGTGAAGTAAGTATTGAAATATATTATTGGTGAAGGTGTCGGAATTACCCCACATCGTAATGCCGGGATTGCTCCAAAATACCTAATATTAGAAACATATTAATTCTTGGAGTTTGTACCATTGACTAAAGGGAATTAAACTACCTGTGCACACACACGGCTTTACCCTTTTGACAGTGTTCAATGAATTCGAACCCCATGATCAACACTTGTTCATAAAAAAAAGTAAGAACCGAATCTTCTGTTTTAGAGCAGAGACATTTTGGTCACGTGGACACCTTACCTTACAAATATGATTCTGGTCCTTCACAAATACAACACAGAAACTGACAAATCAGCGCAGAGATTCCGTGCGCTACGAAGTCTCTTCCTCAACTATTATTTATATCACGAGCTGACTATTGTGCAAACTACAGTGTTGCAAGCTTAGAGTGTCGGAATTCCCCAACTGTCGGGAATCCCCCAAATGACCCTTTGTATGCCAAATTTGATGTCACTCAATGGAAGAATGTAGATTTGTGTAACTAACAGACACACAAACATTCATTTTTTATAATTACGTTGCCAGCATTGATAACTGGGTTGCTTAGGGAAGATGAGATACACAGTAGGTTTCTATCGTGCTGAATATTGTTTAGGCCAAGTTTGGTGTGGATAGGTTTAACAGAATTGAAGCAATTTGGAAAATTAAAATTTAAAGAATATAGGTTGGCAACACTGGCCCACTGTACCAATACAGACAGTTCCGGCGGCTCTGAGCTAACCCTGCCAAGGCTTTTCAATGACACCTTAATCACCTCTCAAGACTTTGTGGTTCATGAGATGTTCACACGGGCGGACGGTAGAAGTGGGAATAGAAGTTCCGTTAGTGTTAGCTATGCTTTCAAGGGACGTAAACAAATGAAACATGAGTACCCTTTTATCTTGATCAAGACTTGCTCGTGTGTTTGTTTGGGATTTGTCTCCATAATGAACAATTGTTCCAACTCAGCTCAGTTTTAAGTTTGAAAACGACTTTGGCTCAGGCCGAAACAATTGTTCCAAAGTGGAAAAGATCCACTTTTCAGCTGTGACATTTGACTGTAAGATCTAGAGAATTAGTGCACATGTCTTATTGATTTATAAAAATGAAGTAATTATGGACTAAATAATTTTAACAATTCCAGACTACTTACAATCTTGTTAATCGTGTATTAATAAATAGTAATATTAAAAATATGTAATCCCTTGTTTACAGTTTCTTTATTTTACAATTTTAATAAAATATATTTGTAGTTTATATCCCGGCATATCCATGAATTTCGTAGGTTAGAGAAATTTTGCCTAGTAGCCAAATTTCGACCTTCAAAATGTCTCAGCTAGTATAAGTTGGCAACTATTCCAGTTGATTGTCACGTTCGAAGTAACGAACGAACCGTAATCTCTGAGGCATTGAAGCCTAAAGGATTTGAAGTGTATTGTGAGTGTCCCGTGAACGTTTATAGGTTTGTACAATGTGGAAGATTTTCAGTGGTTCCCAAGTTGTATAAATGTTTTAACAAACTGTAAGTTTTAAAGTGGTAATGATAAACATGCTTAGTTAGTGATACTTCAACTATAATATACACCGATGCTTTGGTGGGAAAGAGATTTCCCCTGGACTGAAGAGAATCACATTCTACAGTGTCAAGGGAGTCCTAATTTCGCCCACATAGTGGGTTCAAATTTTGCATATGGGCTAAGTTTAACATGATGCATTGTAGAACACCAAGAACCTGAATTAGTTTAGTGCACAGATCAAACTATAACTCAGTGAGAACTGTTCAATATATTCGCTATTTGATATTTATATTGTCACGTCTAATAGTGCGAGAGGAAATAAGCAACGTCATAAAAGCAAAGACAGAAGACATTTTTTATCCAGTAGCGACAGCAAAGAAGATGACCACTGTAGTTATACATCAACAAGTACCGAATCTGTCAGTGATTACAGTATAGAGTGTCCCAACAAAGCTGTAAAGTGGGTTGCATGTAGAAAATGTAACATTTGGTTTCATGAAAACTGCGTTGATAAAGAAGCAAAAGATTCACTTTTGGCTGCAAAAACTAGAGAAAATCTACATTTTTCTCCAGATTTCTTATTTTGAATTTACAATAAATTCAGAGTTTTTCTGTTTACACTTTTTCCTTTAACGTGCTTTTATGCATAATTACATGATTAATTGTTCATAGTAATTATTTCACATTAAGTTGTAAGTTGTATGTAATAAGTTTTTTTTAAAATTATTTCAATCATTTTATTGTATAGTGGGCGAAATTAGGAATCATTTTTTCATTCAAAGAAATATTTTTGTGTTGTTCTGAAAAATAAATGATTTATCGTGTTGTATGGACGAAATTACTGTTGAATTACAGCTTTGTTTTACTTTAATGTTTGTAGAAGTTGCCGAAATTCTCACATTGCCATGAGCATTACAATAGATTTTGTGAGCATCCAAAAAAAAGTAGGCGAAATTTGGGTACTTTCCTCTACTAGTGTGACGGGGCACGGGATACTAGTGTACCGGGGCACATCCTTTGAGAATCACTGTAAAGAATATATTTCGGGAAGTGTCTATAACTAATTTTTGGAAATATTTGGACCCTCCTAGACACTGATTCGGATGTTCCAGACAAGACAGTGATTTTGCAGAGCGCCAATAGGAATGTCATCCCCAGAAGTTTTTGATCAGATACCCCAACTTAAAAATATCGTGTGTATAATGCAAAACTCAGGCAGCAAGACTTGGACAGTGTATTAACATGATATAATAACCAATAGGTGAGACGCCTACGATACACGCTGTGGTTCTTCTGAACCTAGGGGCTATCCATAAGTATCAATAATTCCGGGATATAGAGGAGTCAGTCAGTCAGTACGGTTTCCGTACCATAGTCAAAAGACATGTATGGTGGGTTGCATAGATATAGTCATGCTAGAAAAGCTTATTCTATTTGATTTGGAAACTAGTAACCATAGCATTCAGGTCTTTATAGCATGTGTTAGTCAATAGTTCTAGACTCTCTGTTCGTGGTAAAAGAAAAGGGAAGATAGCGTCACCCGCTTTCACCCGATGTGATTGAGAAAAACTGGTCAATTGAAGACCCTAATGACAGAAGGTAGGGGTTTTCCAGTTATTATTATTATTTATTTATTTATTACTATACGTAAAGGGGATTTTCAAAGTATTTGATCTGATTTGTTATTAAAGTCCTAAACGAATTACTGATCGACTAAAGATATGATCTACACCTTTGGGTAAAGTCTGCTTCGAGGCAGTTCGTTCAGTGGTTCCCCGCAGGATTTAAACCAGTGACAACGCGCAACTAAGGCAAGCCATCAGAGATAAATACGAAAGAAAAACAACATAATTATGAAAGCTTGATCATTATAGTGACGGTGTATATACGAAATAATTATATTTAATTACAATGTACGTACCGAACCCCTGAAGTCCACTCGGTAACGTCGCGAACTTCAGATAGGCAATGAGTCTGAGCCCCATTGTCAGCCATCGTAACTAAATTTATTGCAACTTTCGCTTACTGACACCAGACAAATACCGGGATGGTACCTCACCAATGGTCCTAACCACTATCCTCTGCATCCCTTTCCCGTAAGAATGCTCTCCAAGGAACGTCACTACTCAGATATTGTATATGAAGTGCTCATACCTACCTGCTCAGGTTATACTTTTTAATATTGGCAACAGTAAGTAACGGTATTTAAAAAATAAATAAATAAACTGTTGTATTGTGTTCTCGAGGTTAAGATATGATTATAGTAATAATGATTCGAATACTTATAAAATCAAACAAATTCTGAATGGTTGAGATTCAACCCAGTGTTCGATTGTCGGAGGGACTCCAGGGATTTTCCCTGGTGCGTGAGGATTTCATCCCCGGTTGTTGATCCCGAATATCATCTTAACCAGGGATAAAATCTTTGTATTTCTACCCAGACAGGTAGTAGGTTGAAACGTAGGATCCCCCTTCGTAATTTGTGACAAATCGAACACTGGTTCAACCTATAGTTTGGTGTTCATACAATTTGTTTCTTCTCTGTTTTATTTATATATTCATATTATTGTGCATATTAGTGAGAGATTCCTGCCTCCCCCCTTTTTTCTTGTAATTGAAGAATGTCCCTACCTGGTGTGAGGATGCGGAATATTCTCTGTTGAACCACCCAACAGACTACTTCTTTTAATTTATCCGTCCCTTTCTCTATTAGCAGACGAAATAGAGTGACGGGCCTCTCTAATGCATGTTGCCAAGTTTCGTTCTTTTGGAGTTTGCCACGCCTCTTTTTTCGTTTCTTATGATTCTTCCAGATCTCCTATCACCATCAACGACGACTTCCGCTGGAGTTTTGATGTCACGCGACTCCTGAATACAAGAAGAAGATTTCTTCACCAACAATCCTCCCGCTCGTCGGCGCGGATGGTGGGCCAAAAGAGAAAGATGATGGTTCCTTCCCATCCTTGTTGTCTTGCCGAAAAAAAGGAGAATTAAAAGGGGAGAAAAAAAATGGAAACAACTTTGGCAACATGGTACACCATAGTAGTAGCGTAGTAAGACGTACTGCGCATGCCAGTGACGTCACAGACCCTCGGAGCATTTTGCTGTGAAGTCTGCTGTTTGCTGTGGCTGCTTCTCCTCTCCAACTACTACAGCACCGCCAGTGTGTTGGACATTAATTCAAAGCATGTCTTCGACAAGGTTGCGCACGGCAGAACGGTCCGCTCTTCCCTGTGACCGTTTGCTCTGCCTCACAGCATGAAGCTTGCATGGGTGCTTTGTGTTCTTGTGACTTGTGTGTTCTTCAACCTCCCCGTTACACTCGGGGCTCCAGCGAAAAGGCCACCACCGTCTACGGAGTGCGCCAATTTCAACAGCGCCGATAGTGATGCTGGAGGGATCATCTTCCATCATCATCATTCTCAACATCAACGACAATTGCAACAAAATGTTGGATACAGGGCATATCTGGCAGATTTAGTTTTTGAAGGGTTAGCTCGTTCTAAAAGTGACGTGGATTCTGCTGGTGTGTATAATATTACATTCGATGTTCAAAAAGTGTACAAGGGAGAGCGGAGAAGACAAGTTCGGTTACAATTTAGAAATCCACCGCGTGGTCGAAAACAACAGCAAACTTTGTACAACGACTCTAATTCGTGTCTGGTGCAAGCGAATATTAAAGGTGGGAAGACCTACTTTGTCTTCGCCAAGAAAATTGGTCAAATCAATTATTCAGCGCACAGCGAACCAGTTGAGTTTACGAAGAAAGACGATGATAAAAGTATTAGAATCGGTAGAATTATAAGGAGAGCTGTCTGCAAAAAGTGTGGTAAGTACTGGTTTTGATTTCTTTTTTAAAGGCCGTGTTTGTTCTTCGGAAATATGTTTTCTTTTTAACTTTTGTTTTTGGTTTAATTTAGTTTCTTTTGGAATCGGCAGATATTGTCAACTCAACAAACATGAAAGATCTTTTGCGTATCAGCTGTCATAGAATCTTCTCATCTCTATTTCAGACTAGGTCTATCAAGGTGTTGGGGTTCAATTTCATGTTTGTTCCCTAATTTGTTAGCTTAGAATAACTAAAGTTTGTCTAATTTAGTTTTGATTACATTAGGTTAGGTTAGGTTCTACCATGATCACCATAAACTGGATGTGTTCCGAATTGTCATATCTGTTGCGATCTTTCATGCCCAAGTACTGGTTTATGGTACTCCATTGAAGTTACGTCCTATATTGTTGTCTTTGTTGAATACTCATTTTGAAAATCGTAAACTTATATATAGCCTCTGGCCGTCATTTTGCTAATAGCAGAGTAATTGTTTATTCGATTTGGCTATTTACCTTTGGGATTATGTTAGGAATATTGAAGCAGTTGATATTAATTTTTATTTATATTATTAAACACATACCCGCGAGCGAATATGCTGATAATGTACGTACCATTTCAATATTTGCCTGGTTGGAACGAATTATTATCAAGAGGAATTAAAATAAAATGGTATCTGAATCTGAACGTATTATTAGGACCGATCGATTCAAAGAGTAACACAACAGTACTAATTTAGATGTAACAAATCTATTCGTCTATATGTCTGTCTGTCTGCCTCATTGGGTATTAAGAAATATGAAAGATGGATGGATGCCTAAAAGCATGTAAATTTGATCCCAGAACTGCTAAAAATGTAAATAGTTGAAGCAGAGCCGGCTCTCAATTGGCGCCCTGTTCCAAATTGTTCATGTGCCCTCATAAATAGTAATTTAATGCTACAATTTAATATTTCCCGTCTCGATACACTCGCTTCCGAAATGGTTGGAGCCCCTCAAAAATTTTTGCGCTCTGTTCGGGGGAACTGTTCGAATATCCCTCGAGCCGGCTCTGAGTTAAAGCCAATCTGTTTTAGTATGTCAAAATATAGCAAAAAAAGTGTAGTTCTTGAAATTGAGGTTTTGTTTTATGCTATGTTAAAACACACAAACAAATCCTAGAAAATGTGAAGATATAGTGTTAGTTTTCTTTTTGTGGACTTTGAGAAGCATTTCTGGCCTTTGAATACGAATATTATACCCAGAGCATTGTTGTAACACTTTCTTCTTTCATTATTATATCCGTCGTGGGGATGTCTATGAGATATTCAAAGAGGAACGTGTTGATGTCCTTGATACAAAATTCATGTTTAAAGTCCAAGAAAAACGATGTTGCTTCGTCAAAAGTCCATATTTTCAGTTTTGAATAGCAGCGCAACATTTCAGTACCTTTCGTATTTATTATACGCCATAGGATCTCCTATAGTATCTTTAAGTGATCTCAAAATACGGTTGGTATTCAAAATTCAGTTGCTAAATCTCAATGAAGAAAAGGAAAGTCAATTAAATTTACCAAGATTTGGCACTTTGGCACGTAAAAAACGATTTTGATCTTTTGTATGTTATGGAGCTGAATTTAAATCCTGATAAACTCCCATTCTTATAAAGAAACTAAACAAGTTTTCTTCTGGAGTTTCTTTCGTATCTTTCTTCCGGTACAGTCACGGAAAAAGGATATTCCAGAAACAGAGCACGTAGTTTTTATTTAACTTACATTTATGAGCTCGATAGGCACCTTATAGGCTAACCCTGTCACGTGCTGTTCTTCAGATATATCACTGCTTAAGTATAGCTGCCTGTCTGGTCCATAAAGATATGTTAAAAAAAAAGCTAAATGCTATATTCCCGAAATATTTTTTTCCGTGAGTGTACAATGTCCTTATTGTTTTTTTCCTTACCTGAGTATTCTTTGTAATGTCACACCATTATGTCACTTTCTTCTGGTGTTTCCGGGGAGGTATTCTTTTCACGGGGGCACGCTAGATTACATCTGGTTGAGCCTACTGCAAAATTTGAGCGTGACTAGAGAAATATTTGATTCATTAAATCCATGTACTGATTTTCGTATACCCCTATCCACAAAATATGTCGGATGGAAAAAGAATGTATGTCCGAAATTTCCAGAATATGTCAACATAGATAGGACTAATACACGTTGCAACCACAACATCTGGAAAGTTCATTTTCGATTTGTGATGAATACTTCGTTTAGTATTGCCGTATTGTGCATTTTGTGCCACATTTTCTATGACTCGGAGTGTACGTGAGCTGTTTCTTCATTAATGTAAAGCTTATCAATTTTTACTTCCTTAAACAAGCCGACAAACTAACTTGAAATAACTTCTAACAACACTTAGAAAGCACGTTTTAAACAAGTGAAGTAAGTCAATTTGTGATCCAAATTCTTGTATATGAATTCGCTTCCGGTACCACTATTTGAATAGCTTACTCTACACATTTTTTTTTTCGTCACACTTGTTGTAGTGTATCAATAATTGAATTCAGTAGCCTAAGAGAAAGCAGGTTTGAAGTTGGTGGGAGCAAGGATGGAATCCGAATCGTCTCTCTTGTTTCATTTAACTAATTGAGCTGGAAAAGAATACAATTTACGTCATCACCTTTTCAAGTATTTCTATGCGGAAATCGGAAATAATCAGAGCAAATTTAGAACAAAATTAAAAACAATAATTGTTTATAATCTTGAAACGGGTAAATGCTCCAGAGATGCAGTCGAACTTAACTTTGACGAAAACATGATAAAGTCCGTATATCCTTTTAAATTCACATCATTTACACTCCTTGAAGAAAGAACTAAGAGAAAATGTACAATTCAGAAAATCTGTGCACGGAAAGTGCATGATTTTTTTACAGTGTACAAGAAATAACATGCAAAACTATCGCAAATACGTCACCATGAAAGACAAGAATCGAATCATAAATTTATTTGGTGTATTTTGTAGTACGTAAATATAGGAAAAGATCATACGTGTTTACCTCAGAAGTGATGTCAGATCAAAAGTTATTTTTCAAGTTCATTATAAGAATACCGGACTGGTACATTGTCAAAGAGATTCATTCACCTTTTGATTGTAGTGGTGAATGTGAAATATGAAGATCGAAATGGACAGGTAAACCACGCCAGAGTGATCCAGAAATAAAACTTAATAAAATTTCTGTCTAATGTAAGGGTGGAGTGGGGTGGGGGGAGAATAAATAAATACATATGTAATATGAAATATAGGACAGATTTCTCATTCCTCAACGTTCTACAGGTTATTTAGAGACACGTTCCTGGACTTATAACCTGTAGACGTTAATATGAACAATGTTATTATTAACAGATAAGTGTAACCGCGACGACGATAAGGGACTTTCCCGTATTGGGACGAGAGTAACCAATAATATTCTAACCGTTCATAAAATAATTTTTTATCTTATTTTACAAACATTTTATTTAAATGTGAATTATTGGTTTTCTTCTCACAAATATCTTCTGTTTAGACACATCAAAAATGCACACGGAAAATTCGATAGGTTGATTCGCGAGGAACCGAATCTTCTTGTTTGGAACACCACGACCAAAACATGTATTGCTTGGATTTCAATTGTACAACTTCGTTGGGGGCTTAAGTAGAAGCGTTCCATATCACTAGAAATTTTTGTTTGATATTTTTATTTTCTCGGTAAAATTGTAAGGAAAACTAAAGTATAAATTCCTCTACTAAAACAATTTTAACTGACGTGAAATATGTCTGATTTTTTTCTGTCATATCGCAAAAGATCTACTCGTTCAGAGACTTCTATAATATCTAATATTCACAGAAGTTGGTTGTGAAGCTGGTACCGTAATAGCAGATCAACCAGTACCGTAAACAAGAAAATAAAATTTCTAATGGCCAGAATTTTTAAACATAACAATTTACCTTTGCCCGCTTCTAGACTATAGAATTATGAGTGTATTCGGAAGAGAGGAACTTATGAATTAAAGCTGATGTTTGGAGAAAAACGGCATTTCCGATTTTAAAAACCACTCGCACGTTATTGCATTTTAATAAGCAATAATTTCCCCACTAACAGATTTGTGTGAAATAAAATTATGAATGGTTTTAAGTTATTATTTTCAGAAGAAGAAAAAAAAAATGCAACCACATATAGGATATCATAATTTGCGTAATGTCAAATTTCTGACGTTACGCCAAAACAATCTTTAGTCCTATACTAAGTTATTGCCTGGAGTTCACAGTTAGTTCAAATCGTATTTCTTCAGGACTTTCAAAACGAAACGAAATATACGTCATACTTACGAGAAATGATTAAGTTTCCATGTTACCGGTATGCAGGGTTCGATTTGAAGGGAATGATTGGGCTTTTACCCCTCTCTATAATAACGAGCCATGATTCTATTTTCCGAAATATTCCCCAAGCTGGAATATGGACGGACAGACGTAAAATATACTGTATTGAACGGTCTGAGAAAGTCCTCTCCCTCCTTGGAAATAAAACAATACGGCGTTGACTATGTATATTAAAACCTGTTCATTTGACACCGAGCGGCCGGACCGATAGGTCTTGAGCCTGCCCCAACGCCATCGCCCCGCGTTTGGTGGAACTGCATCCACCTGAGTGACGGCAGTGTGGTCAGCTTTGCACGCCACATAGCCACGAACAGGCGTATTAGGGGCTTACCAGACCGAGTGGCCGTCACGTCTTTATTCACGTGACTCACGACGCTGGGTAGACGCCGAAAAGGGGGACTTCAGACGGGAATTGAACCCGGGACCACGCGGACATGAGTCCAACGCTCTAACCACTAGACTATGGAGCCCCCGCAATACTAAAGATTAAAGAATAATTACTTGACCTGAGTCAAAGTTGAATAAGGGTATTACATAAAATTCATAATTAGTGATTACAGCACTATGGCTTACGCTTGTCTCTCAATATGACAAACGTTTCGTATGTTGCAGTTAGTCGCATAGCGGAATGTAATTGCGGCCGAAATATGCATTTCTGAAGTTTCAGTTTATTTGAAACATTTCTTTTATAAGTCCTGCTTCCATCTGTTACGAAAACCCGATTTACAGCTTTCTACCGAATTTATATTTTTTTTAAAAAAAATGCTTTTTATCAAATTTCATAGGAACTCTTGCTCAAGATTCTATCTATACTTTTCTACTATATAGGATAAGCGTTGGTAATTTCGTGGCACGACCAATTACGTGATAATTATTTACTCGACTATAGTAGTATTAAATTATACTCAAACTAGTACCAAACAATATCATATAGATGGATTATCTATGCTTTATGTTGATAAAAGTATTTGAGATGTCGGTGCACATCGAATATTTTAAGAACTAACTGAATAGTGACGACAGTGAGCATTAATTTGATTGTAATTGGAAAAGCTTGATAGATTTATTTGTGTATTCGGCGCAATTTGTCGATGGAAAGAATTTATAAGTAACGGAAAAATCAGCGTACGAATTCCTATAAAATACGTATGTAATGCTGTGATCATATATTTTGACTAGTACAGGGTTACCAGATGACCTGCTTTTTCATCTTGTTCTCCTGTCCTTCCTCCTTTTCTAAATATCTTGAAGTGTCCTCCATTCTCTAGTGACCAGAATAAAAAATTCGTACTCCTGTGATCTAAATTCGTAATTTAAATAAAATGTTTGTTACCAAAATATCAAACAAATGGTTCATCATGCGGTAACTACTTTCCATTCTATATTAGTAATATCACGACATTCGACCAATATCCACAGTTTACAGATACGCATATACTATTTTTCTAACTACAATTATCACATAATCTTTAATTTGAGATTGTGTTAAATATAGTTAGTATAACACTATTTCCTCCTTAATATATATCTGTACCTAATATGCTCTAATCTTATCTTTCTATGTGCTGTGGTAGGATAAAACTATAAACAACGCACTATGTAACAAATTTGCAAACATTTTTTATATATTAACTAACCAGCAGCTAAAGAAGATCTTCATATTTCATACAGAATAATTAAATAATTACGTAAATCCGGTTGCAATTTCACTAAAAAGATGTTCAGAATAATCAAATAGGTCTATTTGTTGCCCCCCAGAGTTGGGTAGAAGCTAGCGAGAAGCATGATTCCCTTGGCAATGAACGGCACAAGTTAGGGCTCTGTTCGGCTTTTCCGAGCTTCTTGAAATAATGTCCCTGATGAGTTTCGAAGGTTCCCGTGTGTATTCGGGGCGTCTGTAATCACATTGAAGTAATAAAAACCTTTCCGTATGGCTATTAGAAGGAACATTCGCAAAAATGATCTGTACCAAATTTTCGTGAAGATGTCAATACATATTAACACTCTGTTCTAATATATGCATAGGGAGAGGGGCTCTGAAACACAGCAAAGAGGAGAGGAGGAGAGGAAATTGCCTTTACAAGTAGCTGCAAGAAGTTCGGTGATATTCAGCTTCTCCGTATACCTGAGCTGTATCCTGCAGAGTTTTAAACCCATCAGCAAGTATGCAACTTAATAGAGGTGAAATAGACGAATATAGTTTTTGTTTCGACCGAAAAAAGAAACTGTTTTAGGGGTCAATAATCCCTGTCAAATGCGTTCGAAGTTAAAGATCAAGCCTACAAGAAATAAAAGAAACGAGTTTGAAAGGAACATTTAGCTTTTTTATAATACAAAAGCAATAAATCTTTGAATAAGCGCTTTGCGTTCCTCAGGAATACGTACACTAACTTGTGTTTCACTTAAATAATTTGGTACTCCCTGCGATTTAAAAAAAACAACAGAATAAATATTTCATTTTTTTTTTTTTTGCATTAAATACGTGAAATTACAATATTACCAATAAAACTCTTTCATTATATTTACCCAGTGGATGTAGTTTCAGCTGGTAGAGTATTGGTTTCGCATTCAAGAAGTCCTGAGGTCGATACTAGCGGCGGACCATCCTGGCTGAGATCTGCAAATCCATTATTCTTAGTCACAAATGTCGAGATGGTACATTTGACTGATGCCTTGGCCGACTTCTTCACACAGCCTTTACCCAATTCTATTCCAGCATGAGTCATAGATGACTAAAGGACATAAATAAATTCAATTCTTTTGTTGTATTCTTTATTTGACAATTCCGAAAGAGTTAATTAATAATAATGACACGTTGCGAAAACCTTAAAACACGTAAATATATTTTTTTGGTTCGAAAACCGACAGAAGGACAACTGATACCGTTTGATATCCCCCTGAGGACACCCATAACAAAGAACAGTAATGAGAGTAAATAATATTGTAATGAAGAAAATAAAATACAGTCAAACTATAAAACAAACCATAATAGATTAAATGTCATAATCACAACGGTATTCTGTCAGAATTTTCAATTTGTGGATGTGAAGTCAAAATTGGGGGTGTAAGTGAAGTTTTGCAGGATTTCTATAGGCGAAAAGTAACCCTATTAACAATAATTAAATAAACTGCTTCACATTTTGAAACCATTTCTTCTCGCCAAGAAATATAAATCGCTTTCCAGAATATAAATCAAGACCTGAATTGCAAAGCATCCCAAGTCCACAGGAGTATTTTTTTTTTTTTTTTGTCAGGAGGAACAAAAACAATCTAAGTACTTGGGATGTTATTCTATTCAACCGAAATTGTTTTGTATTAGATTTTTTTTTTTTCAGTTGGAGTTAGGATGTAATTATGCAAGTGGATAGCCCTTGGAACATAGGTGTCCAACGAACAGAAAAATGGAAATACGAAAAAAAAGTGGACTTGGGATGTTTTGAAATTCAGATCTTTAACTGTTGTTGGTCATTTTGTCCGATGCTTTTACATATCTCTCAGAAAATGAGGACTCTTCAGTATCGTTTATAGTGCATCATATAATGCCAGCTTGCTACAAGAAGAGGGAAAGGGGAGTCAAGCAACGGATAACAATTTAATAAATCTTTATACCGATTGTATTCTTCTTTGCCTACTGAAACATTGATCAAAACAGAGTCTATATTAAATAGATTTGATACAATATCCATGTTTCAAATTAAGGTGATTTTAAGGTAGATGAAAGTTTAACAGAACATTCTCAACAGAAAGATTCTTAAACTCTATAGAAAAAGTCAAGCAAATGCATAGCATTCTTGGTTATAGAAGTCACACGAGCAGCAAACACAAGTTTGTCGTCAAATACAACTAAAAAGGCGTCTTTTTAGTAACAGGATTAATTGCAGTGAATGATTATCTGCAAATATTTCAATTCTTGCTTTTATTATGCAACCGGATATACAACTATTGATTGTTGGTCACAGAACATTGAAGGATAAATGCTACACGTTCTGTTCTTCGTGAACCAAAGCGGGAACACATTTTTTAACTTTTGTGGGATTACTATTCTTAAATTAGCTTTTCTGATTCGGGATTTTGAAACTGCTTTTTCGAAATCCACTCTGCGGATGTTTAAAAAACGTAAATAAACAAAAATACACGTACAATTAGAGCTAGTCATTACAAGTCTACCTACCTCACGAGATTTCTGACATGAAAATTTTAAAAAAATCGTACACCATCGAAGATGCACAAATGCTTCGTTTCGACGCTAGAGGATGCTGAAAGCGTTGGAAAAAGGAACTTTAGAGCTTGATATTTCCAATACCATTAACAGTAGAACTGAGGCGGCATGGTACCCTCAAAGATTTCAAACCACGTCTATCCAAAAATACATAATCCATAATTGTACAATGGATGCGCAAAGGATTCCCCTAAGGAAATATGGAATTCCCATACATTTTCTGTAGTTAAAGATGGCGTAAAATAAACACGAATAACGATTTTCCGTATGAATAGATATGTTAAACGTAATCACTGACATCTATCCGAGCAATTACTGTATTTTTACTGCTAGAAAATACACAAAACATTCGTTCAAATTTATGGAAATCACGCGTGTTTGTTATGCAACCACACTTTTTTTTTTTTTAGAAAATCGTTCCCCAAATGAAAACTGTTGGAGATACCGACTTCTCGCAAATGAATTATTGTTTCTTGCTGGAAAGCCGTCCCGTTCAGACTGATTTCGACCCATTTTTTACTTCAAAGAAATACTGGAAATCAGCTATTTCCTTTGGGGAATCCTTTGCGCACACATTCTACAAATTTGGAATAATGTTTGGACAGACCAGATTTGAAGTTTTTGAGGGTATCACGCCGCCTCAGTTCTACTGTTAATGGTATTGGAAATATCAAGCTCTAAAGTTCCTTTTTCTACACAATCGTTTGTGCACCCGCGATAGTCTACAATTTGTTTCTAATCTTCATGTCAGGAATGTCGTGAGGTAGGTTTGTTTCTGTTGTTTCTGAACACCCTGTATATATATATTTTTAGATGTAGTATTTGAAAAGAGAGAAATACTCTAAAAAAAACCGAATCTAATGATAAGTTCAAACATTGATAAAATACATTTCTAGGAGAAATTAAAATTAATATTAAATTAGATATTTGATCATGTTTAAAGAGATTTAATTTGCTAGCAAATACGCCTAAATGAAATGTATATATTATGCTAACTTTATTGGTACAAGAATTAATTATTATTTTCTTCCATTTCAAATCTGCATTTAAATATATTTTTTCTGAAATTTCACTCATGCATTCATTTTATTTATTCATGGTACTTAATCTATAGAATAAAGAAACCTGAATTTCTTAATTTTGGCATTTCTTTTCACTGATTGTCGAATTACGCTTCATTTTCGAGACACAGTGTTTCCAACCTTGGAGCCCAAAGTCTTCTTAAGAATGGTAAATAAAATTAATATTTCCCGATACAAATCAGATACTATTGCGGTACCAGTAAAATTACGTTTTTTGAGAGTTAATTTGTATCAATATGGTAAATACTGGAACTTAAAATGTAATCTAATTGGGTCGATAGTATTGTCAAGCCGATGTAAAGTTTTATTATTTTTAAAAAAGTAACACCTCTTCGGTTTTCCCGATATTTGGTGTCACTTAGTTATGATAAACATCACATGGGATGAACCAAAAATAGTGTTGCAAACTTTGAATATTACACCAGGCTATACGTGGAAAAAATAAACCTTATCCGGTTGGCAACACTGTCAGGGACATTGAATTTTAGAACGATCAGCGCCGCTTTTGTTTTAAAATTATAAAACAGGAACATCGGATCTTCTGTATCATCCTCAAAACGCTGTGTAATTTGTGTTAAATTAATATCGGTTTGTTTTTGTGAACCAGTTGTACGTAGCACCATGTAGACCCGGTTAAAAGAAGAACATCAAAGTGCATTATCTCGAAAAATGAAATTCTGATCGGAAACCTTCAATTATTTCCGATTTTTTCTTCAGATTAAGCAAGCCTTACCAAAATATCTTTTCTGTGTATAATTACACATGTAAAAAAATGCATGCAATATAAAGAAAACAATGCAGTATTAGATAATTGTAACAATAACAAGAAATGAATTATACTTTAGTTATAAATAGAAACAATATTTAGGAATATTGAATCATAGATATGTAAAAATATTAATAAGATAATAAATCTTGGCTCAAAGTAAGAAAGCATAAAGGTTAGGTAGGAACCAGAGTTAGTGAGTTAACATCGCTATCAGTAATACAAAATAACTTAACAAAATACAGACTTCTTTTGAATCAAACTGCGATTAAAAGTTAGTACTAACTTAGTGATAATAATTAATTATATAATAGTATTAATAATAATAATATACAAGATAATATGAATGTAACTACTCTTACTACAGAAACGACTAGGAACAGTGCTTAAGGGTGTTTATACGCTGGAAAAGATTGTTTTTAACAAGTAAAAGTAAAAAAAAAAAAACAAGTTTCTTTAACTCGAGATTTTTCTGGCTGGCACAAAACGCACGAGGAAAGGAAGTAAGTATACGTATTCTCTTAATTCTTGAGAAAGAAAAAGTAGGGCTTCCATCATAAAGACGAAAATAGCGTGTGTGCGCTTTGGTGATGTGATAAAAAGGATCATGTCTCGAAGGTGCCAGACCTCGCGTTTTGTGCCATCTTCACTAGAATTAGCATCTGTTTGTTATTCGTTGCCCTCTCCTGCTTTACCTCTTTTGTCTAGCTAACTTGCTTGCTTTCTTGCTCATTTCTATGAATGGGGGGAAGGGTAGATTGGTATAGAGAGAGAGAGTAATAAACATGTAGAATTAAATGCATTACAATACTTCCCCTCCTCAGATGAAAAGTTTAAATGCAAAATGTAAACATTATTTATACGCCCAAACATTTAAGATAATGTACTTTATTACATAGGCTATCAAATCACGACTAAAAAGTATATTATAAATGATCTTAATAATGTGTTACTTGTATGAGTACTTTAATATATATGCAATTACTTGCGTCTAGGGAGAGGAAGGTAGCATTGCTATGAGGACAGCATCGAGTGTGCAAGAAAAAAAATACCGTACCTGACTTACCTAACCTCCACATGCCCTTGATCACTAATTTTATTAAATTTCCTAATGCGTGTACATATACATATATAAAAAAGAAAAAAAGTATATTTAAAAAATATATATATAAACAAAATCACATCAGGTTTCGAACCCGCGTTCTCAGCATTAACTTTCCGACATGCTACAAATACGTCAAATTAGCAACTGGAAATCAGCCGCTTGTCAGTCTTATTTACGGTTAAGGAGTAATGCGCCTGCGCGAGAATGGCCCCGCCCTATGCTATTTTCCTCTGCCTAGTCGCAAGTATGCAATGTATTACTTGTATGCATAATATATAGGTCTACGAGTAATTATCAGGTAGACCATTACCTGAATGCATGTGGCGTTACTTGGAAGATACTGTGATTCTCGTTATATGCTACGCGTTCATTGAAGATTTATAAATAATAGTCTTCATGCTTTTAAATTCTTTTAACAAATGTTTATTTGTTAGAATGCTTTCCAGATAAGAAGTACAATCTGAAGTCCTATGATTGCTGTGAAAAATTGTTTTCCCTTCAAATTGGTTTCTTTTGATTTCCCACCAAGTCACCTTCAATCGTTAGGATCGCTAGTGTCGGGCCCTCTACAGGTATTCGCTGGAACTTCTTAGTTTTCATACAATGCTTTGATGGCACAGTATCTTCCAACTCACGTCATCGGTGTTAAAATTTCTGTAAAATCCCCACCCCCCCTGACTTGTATGAACACGTATCCAATGAAAAATATATGTCACGTAAATACAAGGGATGAAAGTTTCGTGCAATTTATTTTAATGATACCAACAAATCCGTAACTAATTAGTACTTAATCCAATATTATGAAAGAAAGAAGCAATATATCGCATATGAATACTAAAATTGCTTGCTTTCGATTTGATTTGGAATAATTACTCAATGTTTCACGAAAGTCACTCAACTGTAAACGAAAAAAAAAACTAGTAATATGAAACATTTTTAACACTTTAATAAACCTAAAGGACAATAGTTAATAGGGATTATTTTCTCATTTATTTCTGCTTAACCAATATTTTATTTTTCTCTACTTTATTTTCTCAGATATTGTTCATATCTCACCTGTTTTTTTCAGCACTTCCTTATTTCCTATCTTCCTTGTTCAGCTGATATATTCCATTATTCGTCAAGTCTACATGTTGAAGGTTTCCAATTTTGTTTCTTCATTGTTCCGTATAGAATCAAAATTTCGGTTCCATAGATTATACTCGAGATAAAACATTTAACCAATCTTTCTTTAACCCATTGTTCGATAGGGTTCCGCATTTCATTGATTCTCTTTCTGAAAGTTATATCTGATTTGATGCGTCATTTCCGCCAGCAGTTTTGTCTAAATTTCCAGAAGGAACTTCGAGAGCGACTATGGGAAAGTTGGATAAAAAGGGGTAGTTGGATAGAACAGGACACATGGTGATAGTATCATTTCACAGACAACAAGTGCACTTGTTGCTAGTCTTATTGAACGTAGTTGAAACAGGAAGATTGCATACCGGTATACCTCGATTAGAGTGAATTTTTCTTGTTGAAAATCAGTACCTAAAAAAAATTCGAGTACCTTTACCGTGAATTAAAGTAATTAATGGAGACCTGGGACAGGAAAAAGCAAAATTATAAACAGAACACTTCAATATTAATTTATATCTCGTCGCTTTCAAGACAGAAGGGCATAATTTACATTTACTAAATTTTACAGAAGTTTTTTGGAACTTTCAAGTTCTTTATAACTATTTATGTCTTACTGATAATGTCTTGCTTTGTTGTTCATAAAAGACAGATGTTTCATTTCACATCTGTTTCATTTGTCTCTATTTCTGCATTGTCAGAAATTTTGCACAATAGTAGTCAGCAGCGCGATCTAGGGGGATTGTTTTAAACTGCGGAACTTGTCAAAATGAAAATTTTATATATAAGGATACAATTCTGTAACAATTCTTTGGTTACGGTTACAACTTACACAATCACAAAATTCGAGTACAAGTACTTTTTGAATCCACTGTATCCATCCACCAGGAATTCTACCAGAATTTTCAGTTTGGGGTTTATTAAAGCAAAAACTGGGTGCGGGGTATGCTTTTACAGTTTTTCTATCACTTTTTAAGAGTAAAATTTAATTTTCCATATCAAAGTTTTGCTTTTATATACTTAAGAAATAATACAATAATAGCTAAGCAAAGCAAATACGTTTTATTTAAAAAACTAAACACTAAAAAAAAACGTGCAACAGTTTCGCCAACTAAGTAATAACTTGACTAGAGTGTGTCTGATGAAGTCAAGTTGTTAACTAGTTGGCGAAACTGTTACACGCATGCTCCGCTGACCAGTTGGACATAGAAGTACACAAGAACATTCGGGATATCGTATTACTTTTGGAGTTAGAACCATTACTATGACATCCCTGCCAACTTTGGTTGTCAACGAGTTTAGACAGTTACCGTCCATGTTGGCAATAATCAAAATAAAATTATTCGGGAGATACCTTAAAATTACCTCAATTGTCATTTAAAAGATCGCCGCCGGAGGCTACTCTGCCTATGTGCATCGATTCGCCGCTGAGAACAGTTAACAACACCCTTCTGTCTTGAACGCGACGCTATATGTTTAAGAATTTCATTCTTAGCCACCTCAGTCAAGAAGCCATGTTTGTTTTCTCATTGGACAAAACCAGCTACCCTGCTTTGTTCAACCGTTATTTATGCCCACGTCCCAAAGGGGTCCATTTCTTCAACCAGCAAGAGATTTTTGAAGGCGCCCCCCTAAGAATATTTCAAAACTACCTTATAGAGAACACAATTATTTGTAGAATAATCTCAAAATTTGGAAGAAAATTTTTAAAACAGAAAAACTTTGTGATGTTATTGTAAAAATATTTTTTTCCAAAAGTAAATTTTTGATATTTGAAACCTATCTAGTCTATAACTACTATGTACTATCGCGCAGTGTTAATGATAAGCTCTAGATTTCAGGTTCTCGACATATGTTATTGTTAAAGAAATAAATTGCATTTGTTATTTTTTTTTAAATCAAAATAGGAGCAAAAAAAAAGTATTTTTATGTAAACAATTGTCTATTTTCCTTGTTTCTACTCTGTTCACGAATTATTTGCTCCAAATTACAGTTTCTAGTTTTCTATCATTAAGAAACCAAAAAGAAGCTATTTTTTCATTGATTTGATTGAGTATCCTGGTTTTTTTTTCGACGTTTGGACAAAACCGGGAGATTAGACTTTTTGCAAAAAATGATTATTACGGAAAAGACAAGATCAATGAAGAAGTTCTAATTATTGTATATCGTATTGTATTTGAAGTGATTAAGGTAAAAATTATCAACCTCTTACAGATGGCTTACTGCGGGCCATCAAGTCGAAGGCAGCTCGTTTTGTCCAATTTTTCCATACGTCCAATGAAAAAAAAATGCTTATAGTACTAGGCCTAACGCTTAAATACTAACTCTATGGCTTACGGAACTCACAACTTCATCACCGCATTAACAAGCCAGTTTTCATTACCTCTCGAAGATCGTTTTTTTTTTAATATTGTCCTCCCAACGACGCTTCGGTCTTCCTAACAGCCTCTCTCTCTCTCCAGCTTTCCAATCACAATGGAATATAATTTTCGTTTCTCCGTCATCAGAGCTACATGGCCTGTTTATCTCAGCTGTCATGATTTCATTATTCTTACAACATGGGTCAATCGTACAATCTGTGAAGTTATTTATAATGCAGTCCCCTCCATTCTCGGGTCATTCAGCATCTCGTCCCATTTTGGTCTTTATTACCTTTCTCCAAAACCTTAAATTTCGGGACAGAATTCAACCGTGGATAACCCTGAAAATTGATCGCAAGATGAATCTTATATTGTCCGAGCCGTCTTCCCGTACCAATCCGTACTATTCTGAAACCTTCAGCTTCAAACACGGAAGCTGGGTTTTCTCTAATTGAGCCACTGTATTTACAGAAAATAAAAACTATACATACTAATACTTTGAAAAATATGGATGAAAAACAGTTTATATAAAGAATATTAACCTAGTGTATTATTATCTATACGATTAATAATGGCTTTGTTGCATTCTTTATTACTATAAACTACTCTGTAGCTGCATAAACTACTATAAACAAAAAAAATACATAGCTGGACACCTGATGTGTTATAGTAATTACGTGCACATAAAAATGTTGGAGCTATGCCGAGACGCACAAATATGAAGTTCTCAGAAAGTTTTAGTCAAGGACTTGTGATGAAGTCAGGAAAAGAAAAGACATTTATTTAATGAACGCTGTTACGAAGCAGTTAATTATGTGCGAATAATTACGAGGAGGAAGGAGGGAAGAGAGCAGTGGCGGTTTTCGCGGCGAGGGAAAGGACGACGACATAGTTAATACTCGTTTACCGCTGTTTGAAAACAGGTAGTTTACACGCTCATCCTGTTTTCGACACTAAAGATCATTTAGTTGTTTTTTTTTTTCTTTTTTTAAATAGGGATGTCTTTGCTGGAATACTAAGCAGAATGTTTGCAACAGACAAACAACAAGAGCTTTTATACGGCTTGAATGGTATTTAACAAATATTCATTGGTTAAGGTGTTTTGTATTCAAACAGTGGCTTCTAACAACACAGTTATTGTTTTCGACTATTTTTACCTTAATTACGTTTGTATATATGTAACAATCACCTTTATTAGTGTTCTGCCAGATAATTCAAATATAAGTCTTTTTATACCTGTGTTTCGTGCCGTGTACTTTTCTTTTGCCCACCTTAAAAGGAAATCAAGCCGAGAACAACAACGGGAGAAGACATTTACCCATCCCTTCCCCCCCCCCCCTCCCCATGTTCTAGCGGTTAGGTTAGCGGACTTCGGAACAATACTGTGTTTCGAGCCCTCCAATTGGCCATGCTGACTGTTGTTTTTCTATGTTTTTGTCAGTTTTACCAGGATAACGCTGAGATTGTACTTAAACAAGCGGCCTTGACCGCTACCGTTCCTATCTTTGCTCCCCGAAAAGTGTTGAGGGAACTGATTCCTTTTTTAAAAGATGTGATCATTGTGGTTTGTTTAGCCTATGGAAATTTAATTACGTATATAAAATGAAAAAGATAGTCACTTTTTATTTATTTTTTATTTTATTTTTATCTATTTTTATTTATTTATTTATTTTTGTCGACCAATGAACAAGGAATTAAAGAAATGATTCATTAAAGTTTTGAATTAGTAGATTCTACGAGATAATGACGAAACAAATAGGATGGGAGTTACATGTGGTATCCGTATAACACACCTAAATCTAGGGATTGCATGAGTCGACACATAAAACTATACCTATTCGTGGAAGAATATTGTATGGGATTATAAGGAAGGTGTTTAGTTATAGGAGAGACGTCAGAAATGACACAAATTGTCTCTGCAGTGTTGCCGGAATATGAAACATTTTAGAAACACCATGAACAATTTGACATGTTCACGTGTGGATGACGTCAAACTTTGCATACAGAAACTTGTGTCACATATATATCAGGATATTATTCGTAGGAGTGGGGTCATCTTTATTATATATTTTTAAAATTAATTTATGGTCTTTAGGCATCACTGTAGGGCAGGTCGAGATAGAGTAAAGGAAAGAATGCGTGAAGGTGACGGCCAGAGCCTAAGCTTCAGATACCACCTCAGAATTCCCCTAGAGTGACAGAGAAAGCCAAGAAAACGTAAGTCAGGGTGGTCAGCCGGTGGTATCGAACCCAGGACCTTCCTAATACAAAGCCAATACTCAACCAACTGAGCTACGGCCCGCTCCGCGAGTAATTTTTAGGTTGATAATACTTAATTTTATTTGTACTGTAATATTCATTTTAATAGAAAATTAAGCGGCGATATAACAAGCTATAGTATTTGGTCTCATTACGATCTGATATTATTAATTCCAAGTACTTTCTACCTTCATAGAATAATAGTTTCATCCAACTATTAATATATCCAAGTTATAAATACAGAAAAAAAAATAGTTTCTTTAGATCATGTTTCGTAGTATAACTTACGAGACAAAAACGAGACAGAGGAACAGATATGGAAAGCGAGACGAGGCAGAACTCTCTCCTAATCTAAAATATACAACTTTTTGAGACGAGACATTCTTATCTCGTCTAGTGGGTAACTCTAATATTTCCCCATATTTAAAATAGTATGACGATATTTTGAAAAAATGTCAATTAATTTTTCATTTTATTATCGATATTATACTTACAACACATTCTCGTAATTGATGACCACCGCATATTATTTGAATTTGATCGATCAGTGTAAAATAGATCATTTATTAGACTATATTACTTATGAGGCACTTGCGAGACTTCCGAAAGAATCAGGCGATTTTCAAAATTATAATCTAATATTAAAAATATATATCACATCTGTAAGTTCCCCTACTCCAAAATTTAACAATTTTGAACTCAGAGAGGAGAACCTTGAATCTTATGTCTAAATTTCATGAAAGCCCTACATTTAAATAATCTTTATCTGAACCTTCTCACTCTTGCTATGTTTTTTTTTTCTTCTGTGAACTGCATATAACAGACATATTGGCCTTATAAAATTTCCATCATCTTGAACTAAAATCGTGTCAATCAAGACATCATAGAAAATAACTTCCGATAGCAAGAGATGCATGTGTGCTTGTAACGTATATGTAGAATAGTTGGATACTGAAAATAAAACGAGTTCCTAATTAATTTCTGTGTACGCTGAAATATAGAAAAAGATTTTTTTTAAAATAGTGTTTGGTCTTAATTTGTTTTTGTTTTTTTAGAATTGAATGGTTTGATGACATTCTTTTTCGGTTGTTTTGTTTAAGAAAATAATTTTATACTGAAAGAATCAATTCTTTGAATGCCATAGATGACCCACGAGGCTTGAGACAAAGTTACCTAAAGGTCTAAAAAATTAAATTTGATTTAAAATGACCCATACCAAAAGAGAATGCACTACAATATGTTAGGTATATTTTTTTATGTAAATATAAAGAGTGACGTCAAAATAATTATGACGACTCTTCGACAAGAGCACGTAGTTACATGTTAATGGCGTCACTTCCGTGCATCATTTTTATATTGTTTTAGTATACTATGCTGTGGGTTAGTGGTAAAGCGCATTACTTTCTTATCAAGGGATCCCGGGTTCGATACCCGGGAGAGAGACAAGTGCTTCAAGGTCCACGATAAATTGTGGGTTCCATCCTTAAAACGTTAGATATTTATCTAATGAACGTCAATGACGAGGTACCATCGACTCACCTTGCCCAGGGACCTTCGGGCCATAGACTTATCTTCGGGCAGAACACCCATGATCATCGTCATCATCACATCGTTAACTCATCCATGACGTATTCGACGAATAAACGATGTTGCTCTAATGCTTTCAATATCAAATTCAGTTATATATAAAAAAAAGGACGAAATCAATTTTAAAAATCTTTACTTATTTAAAGTGCATATACTAAAAATCTTCTGACACAAAAAGCACAAAAAAAATCACCAAAAGTGAAATCTAATGAATGCATGTAAATTTTATGTGACCCTACTGAAAACGATGTGAGTTTTTGTGTGCTCAATGTGTATGTTTATTGGGTTCTTAACCTTAGTGGATATTTTGCACACATTAAGTTCATATTTACTGAAGTTCACATTAACTAGAGTTCGTTTTCGGATCACTTTTAGTTTAGTACATTTTCCACTATTAAGTGAACTTTTTGTGCATGAATTGGGTATCAGCACACCAAAAGTTCATATGTTCTGCACTAAAGAGATGGTGTAGTTGATATTAATTTAACGAAAAGTTCCTATATTATCCACTAAAAAAACGTGGTAAAATTGGAACCTATGGTGAACTTTTTCCGGGACATATTGTGCACTCTAAGTATACTATAATTTTCAGTGTAAAAATTATCAAAACTTGAGGTGTTTAAAAGTGCATTTATAATATAAAAGAAATGTACTTTTTAAAGTATAGCAGCAAGGCACTCATCCTTTTCACACTAGTTTACGATAATGAGTAAAAATCATGTTGAACAACTGTAGCAAAGTTTAAGGGTGAGCATCAAATATGGCAACCCCGATCTTAATTGCATTTATTTATTTATCGTTAATATTAGGCTTTATGTTAGCATGGCACATAACACAAACGATAAATTCAAATATTTGTAAATAACATTAGAACTTTGTTGTAATATATGATCAGAGAATGAATTGGTTAATATTTAATTTCAGAAAGTAACAGCTATTATAGAACTATGTTAAGTTCAGGAACAGTAACTGATAAGCAGGGCTCTACCAGAACCACCGCCGTCTAGCACAATGATGAAAGACACTCCCAAGTTGTTCTTGTGAAACATATTCCAGGGAGAGTGAGTGTTTGATCTCTTTCTACAACAGCTGAATATGACGTCTCAAGGTTCAACTTAGAGACATTTACCTAACAACCCACATATTCGGTTCTGGAACGGAGGAGATAAAAAAAAAAGATTGATTTATTGAAATGCCATTATTAAATAATATTATTAGTCATTGTTGTTAAAATTTTCCTTGTTTGATTTTATTTCAATTTGAATTTTACTTGTGGTTTTTCGGCTTCTATGGCTCAGGCCGGAATAGAGTAGGGGTAAAATGCGATAACGTATCGCCCAGAGCCTAAATTGAAGGAGCAATCCGGGCATTTACCTGGTGCGATTGAGGAAATCCTCTGGATAAGCCACAGTCACAATGGACAACTGCTGGTATGAAACCCAGGACCTCATGAATGCGAAACCAACGCTCTACCAACTGAGCTACGACCGTTCGGTTTCTGTAATTTTATACACCAATTTTGTACTACTTCCTTAATTTTAACTTTGGTTATATTTTGCTGACATTACAGTAATGTGTTCAATCTGGTAAGGCTTGCTGTCTTATAAAACGAAATATTATATTGATTTTTTTTTTAAAAAAAAGAAAGAGCATGTGTTTAAAACATCTATTATTTAGTTTAAAGATATTTCGAATTTGTATTAGTTTATTCAGGTTCTCGTCATGTTATATTTGTTATGTCTGACGAACGTTTCATCAACCTTCGTTGAAACTTCGTTAAACGTCCGTCAACTTTGTCACACACAATATGCAGATTTACAGAGAATATGTCAACCATTCGGCTAGCAGTTGGTCTTATTATTATTTCAAACAGAAAGTTTGCCCCTACCTAATATGTTACATTGCGCATGCTACTGTTAATAAGGAAACATATGACCAAAGCTGTCTGAACCAAAACTGCCTAAATAGACACGTACAGTAAATTCTAAATACCACCATCTTCCTTTGAAGCACTGTTTGCAAATTAGAAAGAGGCGTCTGTTGATGCTGTTTGACAAAGGTCAAATACTTGTTTCTATATTGGATTTGAATTTTGAACTATTAGAATATTTTACGTCTAGTATAGAATTGGTTTTAGAAAGGTTGAGAAGGAAATCATAAAATGAGCTAAGACTTTTGAAGTTAAAAGGAGTCAAAGTTTGGGCTGCTGATGAAGAAGAGATTTGTTGTGTACAGAAGACTACTTTGGAAGAAATAATTTGTCTATTTCAAGTTTGAAGTTTCTTGATACGAGTATTGCTATTTTTCTGGAAGTAGTTTTGTTATGCAATCGTTTCATTAATTAAATCGAATGATTTGTTAAAAACTTTACAATATTCATGAAATATTAAGGATTGAGATGAGTTCAATTGGTAGTTAAATTCTCTAATAATGGAATGGAGTTTGAAAGTAGCCTAATGATTTTGATCATAGTTGAATTTTGTTTTTCTTAAGAAAATTTAAGTAATATGTATCTAATTTTAGGAGATGGATTGTGTAGTAAAAATGCTATACAAAGTGGTAGGGTGTGATAAATTTTGTATTAATGTATTAATTAACTGTCTGCGGCTTTTTGTATGTAATGGACATTGAAAAAGGAGATGTCTTCAGTAATTATAAGAGAACAGTCACAAAAAAGGAGTGTCAGAGAGTTTAATTTTGTGGAGATAAGTTTTGGTTGTGACATGCTGTGATCGTAACCTATTTAATAAAGTAATGCATTGTCTATATTTGATTGTTTGTATGTCGAAAACCAAGGTTTATGAATGTGTGTGTGTTGATGAAAGGTCGATTTAATTGAGATATTAATTGGTGTGTTTGGGTGATCCAAGTTTGCCAATATTCTGTTGTTTTTTTCTCTTAATCTTGAGCATGATATCAGTATAGTGAATTTTATGTTAGTGACATTTGGTAATTGGATAGCTGTACGAGCTAAACTATCGACTATGTTGTTCGCTTTTGAAAATTGATGAGCTCTGATAAAAGTTTATTTATATTTGTTTACATTGTTTGTGAAGTAATTGCAGTGAATATAAAGTGTTAATTACTTAAGGATTGATTTTGAAGAGTTTGTGATGCAGAGATTTGAGTGTATGAATAGTGAATTGTGAGTCGGCAAGCAGTAAAATTTTGTTTTCCTTTAAGGTATAAGCAATATTTCGTTGCAAGATATATGCCTTGTATCTCTGCAGTGAATATTGAAGCTGTTTCCGGTAGACGAAGTTGTTGTTTGAAGTTACATTGCGGATTCGGATTATATAGAGCGGTGCCAACTCCTTGTTCCGGTTTCGATCTGTCTGAGAAGATAAAGTGGTATCTTTCCCATTTTTTTATGGTATTCTTGCATAGATTGGAAGGTAGTTGTTATAAAAGTATGGGCACGAGCTGTTGCGGTAAAAGGAAGCATGAAAATGGGATTACTTTTAGTGACTATTATAGTAGATATTCCGTCTTGGTAAATGGAGTCAAGTTGATACCATATGTTGATACTAGGATTTCTTTGATTTGCTATTCTTCTGTGTGAATTGCGGTAAAATTCTAAGATGTTATTTTTATATGAATAAGAGATATTTTCTATGATTCGTCTTTTAAGATAGATTTAACTGTAAGTAATTTTTTTCTGAATCTTGAAGGGTATTCACCGGATTCAGGGTAAACAAATAGATTAGGAGTACTAGCCATTAAACCTAGACATTTTCGCAGTTTTCGTTGTTGAGTTTCTAGTTGATCCATTTGTTTATTGGTAAAGTTGTTCCAAGCTACATAACTATATTCTACTTGAGCTCGAAAAAATAGCTTTATATATTTGTCTCATAGATTGTGGTAAAGATCCCCATTTGGTAGTTGCAGTTGCTTTGAATAGATTGTAAAGCTTGCTAGCTTTGTCAATTAGATAAGTTTTTTTTTGCGTATCCCAATTTAAGTTATGATTGAACCAGATTCCGAGATATTTTAGTTTCATCAGTAATTTCTATGTTAGTAAGACGATTATGTTGTAAATTTAAAGGTGAAAAGGATTTATTTTTTTTCATTCGAGATATCAAGACTTTTTTCGTAGAACTTCTTTTTGGACTTTTTTTGGATCTGTCGTTCAAAATGCCGAAAATTCATTACTGTATGAGAAGGAGGAAGATGGTAGATTAAAGTGATGTCATCCGCATAAATGATTATTTCGCCATTATCTATATGTAAATGGGCTAAATCTTTGAGGTATATAGCAACAACGAATGCACTGAGGGATGATACTTGGGCTATTACGTGGTGTAAAGTGTAATTGTTACTGTAATTGGAACCAAATAGTATTTTTGATAGTTTTGGATTTCAAAAGTTTCCATATCATCAATGTGATATTGTAAGGTATTTTTAATCTTTGTAAAGTTTCTATTAATGTGTCGATTTTAACATTGTCATTATGCTTCTATATCTAAGAAAGCCGTATAAATTGATTGTTTCTTCAGAAATGCATTTTGTACGGCTAACGATAAAGTTTTGAGACCTATTTGCGTAGAACATTTTTTTTTCGAAATCCTAGGCTATTATGTTTTTAGGTAAATAGTTTTGAGCTTCTATATATCATTCTAGACGTCTTAAAATGACTTCTTTCAAATAATTTGGCGAAACATTGTAGCAAGGTAATAGGATGCAGCAAATAGGGGATTTCTGTTATTTTTTAATAAAGGTATCTCTGTAGCCCCGTCAAGAGAAATGTCGAAGTATGTTAGTGCAACGTTTATGGAAATTACTACAGGTTATCCCAGACGTAACGTCATTGAGTCAGCCAAGGATATTAGAGTTAGATGACAGGCCAAAATTGAAAAACCTGAATCCGACCATAACAATGTTCGTCGCCATCTTGGTGTGCACATCCAGAATTTAAAAGAGTGGGAAGTGCTAAAAATAAAAGTAATCACCTTGTAAAAGCAAAGTTTGACTTTTTTGTGTTCTTTAATTAATAGTATGATTATATTTAACAAATTAGTATATTGTTCTTTAAATTGTGTTGATTTAAATCACTCTCCTAGATTCTAGCTGTGCATACCAAGATTACAGACTACCATTGTTGTGCTCCGATTAAGGTTTCTCAATTTTGTCCTATCACCTAATTCTAATATCCTTGGTTGAGTCAGTGACGTCATGTCTGTCCTCCTCTGACGATAGCGTCTTAGATTCTGCAGTTTATCTATGATCTATACCCATGGATCTAAATAAGGGAGACGGATGTACTTCTAGCGACCCGAAATTGAGGCCAGCACAAGCCATGAGTACCTGGCAAGTATAATTGATTTAAGAAAAAAAAAACTGAACTTCACGTTCCGTACAATACCATATTAAAAATATTCCAGTCTTAGTTCTCTCTTCCTTAGCTAGATCTTCATCCATTCTTTGCTTCCACACACCTAGGTATAGGCCAACCAATAATACGCAAGTAAATCCGAATTCACTAGGCAAGATTAATCGAAAACCGGCGTCAAGTTGACCCAGCTTAATTGTATTGGGCCAGTCAATCCGTCTACCGTATTTACATCCATGATCTATATCAGGGGGTCCATTCACAAAATATGTTTGCGCTGATCACGTCAGTTGAAAGATCTCGTTGCATCGACCGATTATTATTACCAATGACCTCTATATAAAAGCGATACTGGACTGACTGCTGCCATTGAAAATTTCATGAATATATGAAGCCAGGACGATGACACTTAAGGTTAATGTAAAGCCAAGATCATCAACAAAAGATGACAGCACTATCTCCGTATATGTCTAATGTATTTTTATCGCTACACGAAATTTCAATGCTGCTCCTACAAATTCAAGCCTAGAGAGTTCAAACTTTCAGGGAAGAAAGTTCATAACCGATTCAACAGGTCCATCTGTGCCGATTTTTTATTTTCATTCTTGTTCATTGTTGAAAGAGCTTTGTTGTTATAGGTTTGGATATCCGTAACAAAAATGAAGTGATTTCAACAATGAACAAGAATGAAAATAAAAAATCGGCACAGATGGACCTGTTGAATCGGTTATGAACGTTCTTCCCTGAAAGTTTGAACTCTCTAGGCTTGAATTTGTAGGAGCAGCATTGAAATTTCGTGCAACGATAAAAATACATTAGACATATACGGAGATAGTGTTGCTATCTTTTGTTTGAGATCTTTCCTTTACATTCACCTTAATCTCGTTTGTCCATTTCCAGTCTAAACCACTATGGACCAAATATCCGATTCTAATTCTGTTTTTTACGCTTGATATAGCTGTGCGGTCCGTTTTTTAATTTATGTATTAATTCTCTGCGAAAAACGTAAATATTATTTGCAGTATTTTTTTTATTATTATATGCAGAGTACAGTGTACTATTACCAGGTGCGTAAATATGAAACTGGAATTTATGTACAGAAAAGACACAGTGATTGGATGGCAATGCTAAGAACTATTTTATTCCAAGTATTGGCCATCGCTAGCGATACATTTCTGTAATCGTTCCGGCAATGTGTGGATGCCAGACCAGAAAAACTGTGCCTCTTGTGCTGCAAACCAGTCATCAAGCCAATTTCGTACATTTTCGTAAGATCTGAAGCGCTGGTCAGCAAGTGCGCGTCCCATGGATGCAAATAAGTGAAAATCGGAAGGCGCCAAATCTGGTAAGTAAGCCGCATGCGGAAGGATTTCCCAGCCAAACGTCGCAATCGTTTCCTTGACCGGTTTTGCTGTGTTGGAGGGTGCATTATCGTGAAGCACAATCTCTTTATGTTGTTTTTGGTCATATTCTGGTCGTTTTTCACGCAAAGCTTGATGAAAATCGATCATTTGTTGTCGGTAACGTTGGGTATTAACGGTTTCGCCAGGTTTCAGCAGTTCATAATAGATCACTCCCTTCTGATCCCACCAAACATAGTGCATTGTCTTCCGTCCATAGCGATTTGGTCTTGCAGTCGATGTCGCCGGTTCTCCTGGAGTTACCCATGATCTTTTACGCTTAGGATTCTCGAAATAGATCCACTTTTCGTCACCAGTCACAATTCGATGGAGAAATGATTTCCTTTTGTACCTGGCGAGCAGAATTTCGCAAGTGATTTTTCGGTTTTCGTGCTGTCGTTCAGTCAATGGATGTGGAACCCATTTTCCCACTTTCTGAATCTTGCCCATGGCTTTTAAACGTATGGAAACTGCTTCTCGTGTCACATTTAATTGATCGGCGAGTTGTTGTTGCGTTTGAGCGTCGTCCTCATCCAACAAAGCTTGCAATTCGCTGTCTGCAAACTTTTACGGTGGTCTTCCACGTTCTTCGTTTCTCACGTCCAAATCGCCACTTTCAAATTTTGTAAACCACGCATAGCACTGTGACTTCCCAAGAGCATGATCACCGTAAGCTTCGACAAGCATGCGATGCGATTCTGCAGCAGTTTTCTTCAAATGGTAACAAAAAATCAATGCTGTCCGCACATCGTAGTTTGTAGGTACAAACTGCACCATGTTCAACGCTATTAAACACTACATTATGACATGAAACTTGTCTGGTTGTGAGTTGCAAATCGTTATCAGCAGTCAAAACAAGCAAGTGACGCCAAGGACGCAGTTTTACGGTAACCAGAGTGACAGCTAACGCCGTGTATGCACAAATTCCGGTTTCATATTTACACACCTGGTATATGAATAACTCAGAAATCTAGATTTAATTTTTTTAAAAACTAGAGCGTATAAAACTAAGAACTGATAATTTGGTCCACATTACATTAGACTGGAAGTGGACAAACTAGTTTAAATATTTGCTCTAGTGTCGACACTAAGCAGTGACTCCAGTATCGTTACGCAGAGCTCGATGATTATTACGTATGAAAATTAAGAAGTTCCAGCAAATACCTGTAGAGGGTCCGATACTAGCGATCCTTGCGGTTGAAGGTGATACAAATGAAAAGAAGCCAATTTCAAGGGGAAATAACAATTTATCGCAGTACTTCAGGTTATACTTTTTGTCTACAAAGCATTGGAAGCAATATAAATTTGTTAAAGAATTTTAAAACATGCTGATCATAATTCTTCAATTAATACCTAACATAACGATCATCGAGCTTACGCTAAGCTGCGTGTCTCCAGTATTTTTTTTAAGTGACGTCACACATCACTCAGCCAATCAGGATTGAAGTACGGGAATGGGTAACCTGATATTAAAAATACCTTGGGTCTATACAAGCCGTATAAGAAAAGACATTGGTTTCTGCGGAAATTGCGTTCTCCACTGTTTGTTTTTCTTAAGACTGATTAATTTAACAAATTTTATCGTGCATGTCACACTTTGGTGCTCTTTGATTTAAAACAGAAACTATCGAAAACAACAATAAAATTTCTATTCTTACCAACTGTGTAAGCTTTTAGCATAAATAGACTAGCGGCAACTACAGAAGATAAAAGTTTGTCAATTGAAGCATGTGCCGACTATACAAGCACGTAGGTAATGAAAATAGAAAAAGAAAAAGACACACCTGTTCCTGCATAATCACATGTGAAAGAAGGGGGGGGGGGGACAGACAACACGAGGCGTAAACTACATATGTTAATCAGACCTTCCACGTGTGTGCAATTATTATTGTCGTCTCCCTGTCATTTGAGAGTCCGAACTGTTATTAATGAATACCAACGCTTCCACACCTGTCAAATACACGGATTCTTCCTTTCCTTCCTTCTTTATCATAAAAAAAGAAAGAAAACAAAAACACATCTATAATCAGAGAGCAATCCGAAATATTTCTGAAATCCGCCCTCATAGCGGAAAAAGTTCACCTTGTCTTCATCTATCCTCAAACAAGTTAAAAAAAAGATAGTTTGTATTTTCATTTTTATTCCTCTTACCAGTGTGGAAGAAGTAAGAACTTTCATTGGTAAAAGCACTCTTTGAAACACAAATAACTAAATATTTCGAATATTCCTGTCTACTAGAGGGATTGATTACTGTATATTTTTCTCTACGTATTTTTAAAGCCCTTTAGGCAACTTTGGTTCAGGCCGGATGAATGATGATGGGAGAATGGGTGGAATGAAGAAAATGGGAGAACCCGAGAAACTCTACTACGTACACGGTGTTTGTCCACCATAAAACCTACATGTCATGAGCAGGGAACGAACCGAGGACTGAAAGCACAAAGAGGTGAACGCTCTACCATTGAGTCACCTCGGTCTCTAACGCCTCAATAAAAAGCAAATAGAGAGAAAAAAAACTTACTTCAAATTTGAAAGCAACGACGTTTACTTTTCAGATTGCTTTCAATTTGGCGTTCAATACAGCTTTTTTATTTTGATATTCGTGAGATACAATTATTACGTTGGCAATTATTTTTGAATTGAATAATATTCGAAATACATTCTTGTTGCCTTATTAATTATTTTCCATTTGAATTATTTCAAAAAAATAAATTATACGATATTAAATAATAATATATCAAATATCAACAAGTTTCGATATTTTTCATTATCGATATAGATTCGACATATCGATATTTGGAACACTTCCATCTGAAGGACTATAGATGAACTATGAAACTTACGTATAGAAAAATAAATGATTGATTTTATAAGTAATTATTTTGACCTGATTTCATCACAGTAATTCTCAATGATCGAAATGAAAGAAGGATGCTCTCATATTTAGTATAGTTCTAAACCTCTTTGTTTCATTCATTTGTTTTCTTTGTTTTATCACATTAATTAATTCAAGTTTGCCTTCTTTACGTACAACTTGTTACATTATGCAATCTTCCTGTAACATACAATTTGTACGCAATGAACACTTGTAGTAGTAAAAGCTTTTAGAGTGACTTTTCGTACTTAGAGCTCTCTTTATAGGTGACGCCACTTGTTCTTTTGAGACATGACTTACTTGACTACGAGGAATATCTAAAATCATGATTGGCGATCGTAAGTATAGATAAGGACACGAGATAGAACCTAAACAACTCGTGGCCCTCTAGCGGTGATAACTCGTACTAGATATACTTGGGCAATCTAATATTTACATAATGAGACCTTGCAATTGATGTACAATATGTGAGGGGTTAGCTGGTGTCTTTTCCCTAGTTCTTGTAAGTGTAAGAGTTGCTTACGTAAGTGTAAGAATGTTATTGCACTTGGTTATATAGAAGAACGAATTGGAATTACATTTTAACCAGAGGACATATATGTCCGACGATAGCTATTGTAGGTTTATTTAAAAATTAAAAAAAAAAAAACAATAAAAGGAGCTAGAAAAAAAAACTAGCTTCAGATTTAAAATTAGGGATCTTAATTTACATTCAATTTTTGTATCTGTGCTGGTACAACTTTTCTTTATTGTTTCTGTAATGTACGCACTTCTGTGTAAAACTATCTACATATCAGATTCAGATTTTGTTTTGTTCACACCAATGTCCATACCAAAGTGCGAGTTGCCCTTCTATAGCGTTCATCTCTCTCTCTCCCTCCCCATAACTACCAAAATTGTTAACTTATTTGTGATAGGGATTTTGTTTCTTGATTGCTTTTAATTTACTAACTACGCACACAATATTTAGTAAGAACGAAAGGAAGCCAAATGTATTTAAAATCGGTTGATAGAAAATGAGTCCTCCGTTTTATACTGCGTATTTTTTTAATATCAAGGCAAGTAAATAAGCGCTACAAGCATTTTTACATACTTTTCTTTACGTCACAATGATTCGTGGAGTCCTAAAATCTTTCAGTGTTACTTTAGCTCATTTTTCGAAGTCATACTATGATGAAATTTTGCACAGTGACGTAAGTCGGTTGACAATACAATATTCCATTGTTACTTTAATATATTTCTATATATTTATAGACCTATATTTTAAAAGCATATTTTCATATTTGTTTAATATGGACTTCTTTATCCTAAAATAAATACTAGCCTGCAACGATATTGAGTTAGAGACTCCTGTGTGTCTTGTTTGCAGGACACTTTCGGATTTGGGTCACATTAGCTTGAGAAAAAGTATCCGAACACCGAAAAAACTCTAAAAAAAATATATAAAACACTTTTTAAAGACATGGTTTTCTTAAACAATTCGTACTAAAAAGAAAAAATAATTTTGTTTATGCATGACTAAAAAGAAAAGCATGTGGCGCGCCAATTGAATAATTTATAAATTGAATGTATATGAGTGCGCCCCATGCTTTTCTTTTTAGTCATGCATAAACAAAATTATTTTTTACTTTTTAGTACAAATTGTTTCATTTTTTTTAAAAGAAAGGTGTGCTTTTAAAAAAAATTTTTTATTATTTTAATTAGGAGGAAAAAAAAGTCAACCTTAAATCTCAAACAATAATTATTGCAATAACACATTTGTGTCGGAAAATTGTCTCTGCATTTCAAAAAGATTTTGTTTTGGTAGAGGAAGGGAATCAGATTTAGACATAATTTCATATTTTTTTTCGTGTTATGAAAACTTTCTGCTGGTGCTCATCATTTTTATTGCCCCCGCGAGCCGCTCAATTGTTGCTGCTCCAACAGCGAGTCCCTAGTCTGGATAAACGGATACTTCATTGTAGAAATTATATTTCCTTCCTTAATACTACAATCGCTCTGAAACGCAAGTTGAAAAGAATTATACAAATACATTTCTTGAACAATTTTCTCAAAACGTTGAAAAGATTCCAACAAACGTTTCTTTCAGGTTCTTACAAATTCCTTGACACAATATAGACAATATTTATGAAAAAGTTCTCAAATATAATTCAAATATTTCAGCAATACAAATCAGCGAATATTTCCATAATAAAATATTATTAAATCTTCATAGACTAAAAATTATTGAATTTGCTTTGGAAATATATAAACTTGACGTAGCTACTCTAACGCCATCTATCGGGTATTACAATCACTACTTCAAGAGAACACAACATAAAAATCACTTATTTGCTTTCATTATTAAAATCTTTCTTTCCAGTCTTAATCTTTGCTAAAGCGTTTCTAATTTTATATTTCAGTTTATGTAAGCTTAGCTAATCTTCAAAGTAAAAATACAAATTAAAAATTGCGGAAACTTCATATGTCGAACGAATACATACAAAATACGTCTTTCAAATGTGGCGTACATCGTTGTCCGCTATTCGTCACCATAAGAAAGTGCTCAATGACATGGAACACCGCTGAGTATCGTGAATGTGTAGTGTAAAAAAAAAAACACTTTCAAACTAGGCAAGAATGTATATTTATTAAAAACATTCAAATATTTCTTTGTATCGTTGGTATTCATTAAAAATATAATATCAGCTTTCATGAGATATGTTTCATACAAATCTTTATATATAACAAATTATTGTTTCGTGTGGATATGTAATATAAATAATTAAAGCCTAAGAACTCTTCTCACATTACTAAAACTTATGAATTAGGTTCATTCATTTTAGTGACTTAAGAAACAGCCATACCCTAGCAAGAAACCCGAGCCACCGTAGCTCAGTAGTAAAGCATTGGCTGGGTTGTGAGTTCGATCCCAGCTGCCGACCATCCTGACTGAGATTTTTCCAGAATTTTTCCTCAGTCACACCAGGCAAATGTCGGGATGGCACCTTCAACATAGGCTCTGGCCGACACCTTCCCGCATCCTTTCCCTCTCCTCTATCGCGGCCTGAGCCTTAGATGACTAAAGGCCATAAATAAGACTTACATTTTCAACAAGAAACTCCAGATTTTGTGGTGTCACAGACCACTCAATCGCCAAACAGTCTTCTAATAATGCTGTTTAGAATTCGTTTCTTTTACTTCCGTCTCATTTCTGCAGACAGATTCACAACCATCGAATTCCGAACGAACAGTTAGGAGGAAATATAATTCCATGGGTATTTGAAGCAGGGTTCCTCGGAACAGATGCATGCTAACTGCTATTCGCAGACTGCCAACTCAGTTTTCTAACACGACGATTGTTGACTATTGAACGTGAAACTGTGTATGATTTGCACCGCTAGCATTCGGCTGATTTAAAGAAATAATACTTACGCGAAATAAAGCACAGAGAAGAAGGGGTTTATAATATCCATGCCATTTATGATTGTTTTTGTAATAAAAATGATATTGTAACTCAAAGGGTTTGTTTTTACAATGAAAACGTCTTAAACCATTTGTTAATATAATCCCTACTATAGGAGATAATGCAGTAATTGTCAATTCGTTGTTGATGACAAACGGCCCCCTGGATTTTGCTTCATGATGAACCCTTCTTTCGCTCTTTGTAAAAATTTCGACACCATTTCCGACCATTTAACTCGTTCATTACACTTCAATTGATAAATTTGAGCTGGGTAATTTTATTTATTTGCACTAGAATCTCGTTTAACCGAATTCCAAGGGACCAAATGTGATTCGGTTTAACGAAAATTCGGTTAAACCGGAAACTAGTTTATTTACGGACTGTAAACAAGTTTTCAAACAATAGGCCTACTACTATAATGTAATACTTTAATACTATATAATACAATACTATAATATAATTATTGTACTGCGTTTTTACTGAACATTGCAAGAATTTTTCAAGTAATTCGTTCATAATTAAGATATAAATCAAATGTCGCATCTGCAAACTGCTAAAATAAAAAAATATTTTTTTTTTACTGGATTTCGATTCGGTTAATCGGGACTCTAGTGTATTTTATTTTTCATTTTTATTTTACACTAGCTGATTTGCCCAGTCGTTGGTACACCCCCCTCCCAATGCGGATGGGGGCTGAACTTGGACTTAAACGGCATCGAGAGTGTTATTATTAATCTCAGAGGCCCCGAAAACTATGGTTTTGACACTAATATCAGTCATTTTCTATTTTGTTTTTACATGTCACCCCGTCCCAGTCACCTCTCCCCAGGGGTGTCAATCAGGTCTGAGGTCCACTGAAGATCTAGAACCTGATTGACAAGGTCATAGACAAGTTGAGACACGTTCCTGACCAGGGTACCGTCCAAAACATCAACTTCCGTTGTTAGAAAAGGCTACACAAACGAAGTCACTTATGAAATGACCCTTGTATTATTATTTTAACTTATGGCTTTTAGGCAACTTTGGCTCAGGCCGAGAATGTCTTCTGAGCCTATTCCTTTAATTACTTTCAAGGCTTCAACAGATATAATTTCCAATTACAGAAGGCATTTATAAACAGTTTAATATCACAAAAATAAACTTGAAAAGTGTGAAGTGTTCTTGGTTAGCACAATAAATAGAGGACTCTAACATTCCTCTAGGACCACCACCCCTAAATATAACCTTACTTCGCACAAAAAAAGCAACAGAAAACATAATGAAAAGGAGCTGCACCCCACAAATTCAAAAATGGTGGATAAACAACCTCTTCTTCACTTGTTCTGCAACATGCAGTGTTGATCCAACCACTTGCTTCAAAGACAATCGCTTCTATTAAGTGAATTGAGATTAAAACATTGAATTATAAAAAGAAACCAAAAATAAAAAAAAAAAGGAACGAGAAAAAAAACCTGTGTGCTTTTGTTCAAGTAAAGAAGGAAGCAAAAGGTAAAATAAAAGACGAAGAAAACAAATTACAATTGAAAGAAACTGGCCGCCCATGAAGAACAGGAAACGACATTTCCCGCGACTCTTTAAAGCACAGTATATGAATGAGCCAGACGGAATTCACACAATTGATATTTTACTCCGAACTATCTTTACTATCTTGACAGCAGCATCGAATGCATTTAATAGACTTTCACCCCCATTCTTCCTCTCTTTCCTTCTCTCTCTCTCTCTCTCTTCTCTACGTATGCCTGATTTGTGTGTGTGTGTGTAAATTAGTGTTTATAAATCGATTTACGATTTGGCAACAATGCTTTTTTGTGCGGATGGGCGTTATCTTGTGACAAAAGAGGGCAATCCCACTGTCTGTGACTGAACTGGAACGAGATGAATGACCTTTAACCAGCCAGACGTGCTAAACAAACATTCTACATATATTACACTAGGTAAAAGAAGCGGGGGGTGGGGGGGTGATTGTTGTTTGGAAGAAGAGCTAAAATAATGAAAAAAGAAATGTGACCCGTTACAATGTAATTTTTTTTAAAAAGAAAATAAATAAAGAATTGTGGCAAAAGTAGGTAATCGTTGTCAAGTTCATATTAAATATATTATTTAACTGGCATTAGGATTTAGGAAAAGGAATATTTAAGAAGGTAGTGGAACTGGTTACAACAGAGAAGATACCAAGTGAACTGAAGAAAAGATGTTCTGTATAGAGTGTGGTCTTGTACTGTTCAGAGACATGGATGACAATGAAGAAAAAGAAAGTCTGTAGAAAGATTTGGTTGTGCAAGATGAATGGAAAAGAGCAATTGGGTGGAAAGTATGAACAATGAAGAATTAAGGATAATAGAAAAGAAAAATAAACCTGATGAAATCCACAGATAAAAGGAAGGAAAGGTAGATTGTTGATATTCTAAGAAGGAACTGTTTATAAAGTGAAGTTCTAGAAAGAAACATTGAAAGGAAGAGGTATAACAACAGGATTAGGAATATTAAAAAAATGTGAGAAAAAGAGTGAGTTTCAAGCGAATGAAAAAGGATGGATAAGACAGGAAGAATTTTGGACACAGAGGATGTGAAGTTGAACACGTCTTAGGATAGATTCAGTGAACGGGAAGACGAATTTGCTACACTCCTTGACTTAATAGGTCGCTACAGGGTCTTGGTTTTCCAGACGTTTTCATTTCAAAAGGGGTTTCACGAGAGATCTGCGCAAGGACTCTCCATTACCACTATCATGTCTTTTGAGACAGGGCTTAATTACTTCATAATTTAAACAGCTCCATAATTCTAGAGCCTACATTGAAAATTAGGAACCCTCGGGAATTGAACACGAAATCACTAGCAGGGACCGTAAAGCAGGGACGTTAAAAACTCAGCTGAACAGATTTTTTTCTTATTTTATTAATTAATGAATATGTCGATGGGTTGTACAGGCTGAAACCGTACGTTGGGGATTCGCTGATTATCTCTTGCTTGCAATGAAGTCATGCTATCGAGTATCGATATTTCATTTGAATATCGATTATTGAATTCACGCAGACAATGCAATACACTTTATTTATTTCTCAGAACGTGCGGTTTATTAAAATAACAAATTGGCGTTGTTGTTTTCTGGGTAACGGGACATTATGCACTTACGGATTAAATGCAAAAGAGGAGAGGGAGACGGCTTTTAAAAAGGAGGTAGTTGGCAACCCTAGCTACAGATTACGAGGCGCTAGATAAAATATATTTGGACGCAAAGGTCGGAAGTCGTACTCGGAACCATGAGTTACTCTTAAAATAAAGTGTTTTGTTGTCAATCAGCGGCGGCTCGTGTCTCCAAAACTGGCGGTTCACTAATTTCAAATACATACTTTTAAAAGAAAAAAATCATTAGTATGCTTTGAATATTTTAAACATTCATTTTAATCAGCATACTAATGGCTTTTTTTCTTTAGAAGTATGTATTTAAAATTAGTGAACTGCCAGTTTTGGAAGCACGAGCCGCCGCTGGGTCCAATTCTCATTGAAAATGTCTGCTGTAACTGTAGTTCACTGTCAAGAAATTTTGTCTGGCTTTTACTCTGGTCTGTTGTCTCAATTTTCTCGTTAGTGTTTTTCATATTCTATTTTCTTGCCTAAGTTGTAGTCCTTTCATTTAGCGAATACTAACTGCAAAATTTATAGCTCTGGTTCCGTGGTTCGCCATGGACTTCGCATCGACAATGTGGAGGCAAATAGGATCAACTTCCTGTGCCGGCCACCCTGACAGAGGTTTTCCAAGGTTTCTTCAGTTTCACTAGACAAACGCCGGGATGGTACCTGCACTAAGGCCCTAGCCACTTCATTCCTCATCCCTGCCTGCTTAAGATTGGAGATTTATTTCTTTTACATTAATTGTTAGAAATTATGAAAAAAAATATTGAAAATATAAGATGAGATTACTTCGTTTTTGTGTGAACACCACTATTTGTAGCTACTGTTCCTATTAAAATTACACACTCGTAAATTATTGATAAAAATGACAAAAATATTACAAAACTATTTCTTACCACCCTACAGTTCTCTAATGTAGTTGAAAAAGTTAAGCGTCAGGTTAAAATTACATTATTTCTAAGACAAATTTCACCGCAATAATTGCCTGATTCACCGAGCGGCCGAAACTCAGTGGTAGAGCGTTGGTTTAATAACCCGAAGGTCCTGGGAATGATCCCAGCGGCAGCCCATCTTGACAGAGGGTTTTCCAGGGTTTTTTTTTTCAGTCACACCAACCATGCAAATACCGCGATGGTACATACAAACTAGGCCCTGGTCGAATACCTTCCAATATTGTCTCCCTCACAATATCCCGGACTGAGTTTTAGATACCTAAGGCCATCAATCAAATTCAAATCCAAATTTCATGATTGGTGCAAGACGGATCTTTCTCCCTTCTTATACCTTTTGTTGTTTTGTTACATCACTCCCATCTATTTCAAATCTCTGTTTCTTCCTTGTCATCGGCCGCAATTCTCCGGTCTTTCATTTTCGCGATTCTTTTTCTTTCCGTGTCGCCTTGGTAGAGAGACCAGGCAGCAAAAATCTGTCTCCACTTTTAGAACTAAACTATAGATCTCTGTCGGGTTTATCTTTATCAATACCATTTCCTTCAAGTTTCAGCATCTACCCATTTTCATAACTGAACAATTATGAAGAACTTCGACAACTTCATGATCGTCGAAGAAGCCATGTAGAACTCTTAGGAATGGTTGAATCAGACATTTCAGACTCTGGATAAAAAAAAAAACTCGACTCTGACGTGCCAGGAGGGTCAGCCTAAGTCTTCCTGATACAATTCATATCTTAATTTGAGTTTGGTTTATTCTCAACATCTGAAAAATGTTAAGAGGGAGAGGGACTTGGCTACGGCGGCTTGCAAAATATACGTCCAATTTAACATGGATTTCCACACATTTCTAGCAAAATCTTGGGTTCATATAATTCCATCGAAAAAATGACACAATATCCCCTTCAACATATTTCCTGGCATGATGAAGGTACTTAAGTCAAGACGTTGCGAGCTATTTTGTGTTTAGAAATAAAGAAAAAATATAATTGAAATTTTCAGAAGAAAGTTGTTACATTGATTTTTAAAACATCCTTTATTTCTAAGAGAAAAAAAAAATCCGTCGCGGAGCCTTCACTTACTTACTTTTACGATCGCATGGATTGTGTTTAAAGGGGTATTGAGTCATTTATTGAAAGAATGTAATAGAACCACGATATTCCTAGAAATATACGAGGGCAAGTCAAGAAAGACTTGGACTGATTTTTTCCCGGCAGTTCTGTTAACGCTGGAGCTTCATAGTTTGGCATACAAGTAGGGTGGGTCTTGCTGTGCATATATATAAAATGTTGTTAAGGAATCATTGCATGGTTGGTAACCACGACTTTTTATTGCAGGTGATGTACTGCGCCGCCTCTAGAAGTCGCCTGTAGAAGAAATGGAGTCATTACGAGAAGAACAATTTGCAGCTATACGGTTCTGCTATCGCCTGGGGAAAAGTGCAACAGAAACTCTAGGAATGTTGACAGCAGCCTACAAAGATGACGCTTTGCCACGAAGTACCGTGTTCTGGTGGTTCAAAGAGTTTAAAGATGGCCGAATGACAATCACGAAAGCTGGTGGACCAGGTGTATCAGCGTCAGCTGTTACTGAGGTGAACATTAACACGGCAGCAGTCATTGTTAGAGAAGATCGCCGCATCAGTATCGACGATCTGGCAGCCGCACTACGCATATCTCATGGCAGTGCCTTCAAAATTTTGCATGACCACCTCCACATGAGCCGAGTGTGTGCGCGATGGATTCCGCGACTCCTGACAGCAGAGCAGAAGGCCGTTCGAGTGGAGACTTGCAGGGAGCTGTTGCAAAGGTTTGAGGATGGTGGAGACGCTTATGTGGAGTCAATTGTCACCGGCGATGAGTCATGGCTTCATCATTTCGATCCTGAGGGCAAGCAAGCCAGTACGCAGTGGAAGGCACCAGGTTCGCCCACACCAAAAAAGGCAAAGGTTGTGAAGTCGGCAGGCAAGGTGATGGTGATCACGCTCTTTGATCATCTTGGTATGGTGTATCAGCATGCTGTTCCCTCCGGCACTACTGTAACTGAACCATATTACGTGTCAGTCATTCAGACCTTACGGCAGCACATTGCGAAGAAACGACCAAACCTTCGCAATGGCGGCTGGAGACTCCACCATGACAACGCGAGACCACACGTGGCACATGCTGTCCTCGAATACCTACATCAGCACAATATCAACTGTGTGCCACACCCACCGTATAGCCCAGATCTCGCACCGTGCGACTTTTTTCTATTCCCTGCCCTAAAATCCAGACTGCGTGGACGCCGCTTCTCCGATAATTCCGAGATTCTGAAGGCATCGGAGGCGGTTTTGAAGGACCTCTCAAAGAATGGCCTGCGACACGTGTTTGAGGACTGTAAGACTCGAACGAAAAAGTGCATTCAAGTGGGCGGGGACTACTTTGAAAAGGATCATGTGCCTGTTGCTGAGTAATAATAAATTGCCTAGAAAAAAAAATCAGTCCAAGTCTTTCTTGACTTGCCCTCGTATTAAACACATGTGAAATTGGACGCTTATTTTGCAGGCCGCTGCAGCCAAGTCCCTCTCGCTCTTAATGAAGTGAAACAGACATGTTTTGCTACAAATATGACGAAAAGACGTACTAGACACTCACATCTTTTACTAGAGGCGTCATAACGACGTTCATAAAAATGGCGCTCCATACTACAAATACGTAGAGGCGACGTCCAGTCAACTAATTACCCACTGCACTACAACTATCTAAAATACGTATAGACTTTTACAAATGCTAAGGATTTAACAGTGGCACAAGTACGCTCTCCACGAGTCCAACTCTAGCAATACGTGAACGAAGTATATCTTGAAGGAGAAGCAGAAGATACGATCAGTGTAAGCGTAATTCGTACACATAGCATGACTACGTATATGTAGTAATCCAGAGTTAAATCTCAGAGAATATTAACGGTATTCGGAGAGGATATTCAAAAATGCGTCCCAATAGCCGGTGAGAGCAGAATTTTGGCCTTCTTTCATCTGCAAATCAAACCCTACTCAGTGATTTTCGCCACTACACCCTATTAAGCAGAGAAGAGATACAAACTAAGGAACTGTTTACAGAGGAATTGCACAGGATTGCTGGAATCTCACTTACAAACTCCTCAAACATGGATGAAGGCGCTTAACGTTGTGCAACGTCACCACTATGTTGTGTCTGAACAGGAACTTCTTTCCCCTCAGCTTCAGAACTTCACACACACACACACACACACATACGTATTCTATTCTCAATGTTTTTCTTTCTCTCCTTCGCATGTGGGAAAGTTTATTTTAATTGGTTCTTATGGACTTTTTAAGATACGGTTTCGTTCCGTTCTGTGTGGAACAACTACAATGAGTGGGTCAATCTTTCTTTCTTTGCTAACAAGACTATGAGAACCGACAAAGGAAGCATAATATGTAGATTGCCTTCTCTTTTTACAAGTTAACAAGGGGGAAAGAGCCCAACGTAATTAGAAAGAGAGCCTCCACACAATTAATTTATGTGTATTTTACTCTCGCTCTCATATACGACACACACACACACACACACATACATATATATATATATATATAACATGTTTCATTCATAAAGATCAAAGAGATTAGATTCAAATCTGTGCAGTGTTATGCCTAAAGCCGCCTAGTTTATTTTCCCGTCGCCTTATATATATATAAGGTATAAGGAGAGAGAGAAAGGGGTCTCAGTGTGTAAATTACTTAAAAGTAAAATTCAGATAACATTTCTTCTATATACTATTTACTCTTATTTTTAATAAGGTACGCATGAATATCGATCTTAATTTGAACTTTAACCGAAGAAAACAATCTCAGAAAGCTTAATTATTGAAAAGTTAAACAAACATTTTGCATCAAAAGTTAATTACACTGTTAAAAAGAAGAAGAAAAACTTATATCCTGTACTATCGTCAACATTATCTATACATCACTTTATTATACATGATTTTTCTCTAAGCCTAGAAGGTTGGCCACCCCAACTAACCTAGAGTGGGCGGTCTGTGATTCTGAGAGAGAGTGTGTGTGAAAGATCAAGGGTTGGAATTTTTCCTTCTTTAAGACAAAACATTATTACATAGGATTCTGGAAATATATTTATGATTTCTTGTAGTATGTAGCAAATAATAATGAAAAAAAAAAAACTTATTAAGAGTCCCATTTCAAACACCAAAACAGGGAACCTAACACTATTTTTACTTTAGGTGAACCACTAGTTGAAATTTACTGAAAGGTGTAATTTAAATTGTCCAGTAGAAAAGATTCTTACCGAACATTGATAAATGAAATTGAACTTTGAAACCTATGTTTGCTAGGTAATTATTTCTTTCTTAATAAATCGAGTATTCCATAGAACACTAA
>JAGDQP010008604.1:0-24195 GCA_022664845.1 Lepisma saccharinum
CATTGATGAGAAACCATTGATAGTTTAGACTATTTTTGAATGAGTTTCTATGTATATCCTATATAATTTTTCTTGAAATGGCTGTCTTACATAAAATAGGCGTAGTTTTCACATCGAAATATTTCTTTCCACTATTGTACATATTAGTGTATGGATTTGCCGAATGTAAAAAGCATCCGTGTAAGTAGTCACTATTTTCATAACGTTTCAATCCTTCCCAAATACATCCAACTGAGGCACTGTTCGATGTACAGTCACATAGGCTTTCGTTGACAAGTTTGGCGTCTCACATGAATTATCGCTGGTAACATTTTCGTCTCCGTCCAGCACTATAACGTTAAACTAGTTTGCGTTATTTAAAGCTAGCTCACATGATGTACTAGTGCTAAGATTTTCTTCGTCTCCGTCAAGTACTATTACTTTAGAGTCCATTACACCAGCCGTCTTGACCTTTTCACTCACTTGTTAGTCTACTATGAGATAACTTAAAGTAAGGAGACGCTACTAATATTTGTCCAACCACAAAGACTCCATCCTTCCTGCGAATGAAGTCACTTCGTTGCACACTAAATCTGCGCATTACTGTTTTCTTTCTTGAATATGTTACTTTTGCAGTTATTAAGTCGTTAATACTTCCATATTAGTAAATATTTAACTCTTGATTTGACAACGAAACTAAACGTAATATCTTGTCTTTACTCCATGAATTAGAACTTTGACCTTCATTCAAAATTAGTTAGGTTAATAGAACTTCTTGTACTAGTTTAAGTTTCTTGTAATGCGATTGCAAAAATTATCTTTGAAAAATCCGATTCTTTATATTGGATAAAGGCACCTCCTGTCTCCTGTAAGCACCTCCTCGTTCGCTTTCACAACTAAATGATTGTTTGATTTCCTCTTTGGCTACTAGTGTTAACTAAAACATTCCAAAGTCTCTGTCTTTGGTCTAGCGCTTAGAATTGTTCACTATGGAATCCAAAGTATTTGCCCTTATTGGTCTAATGGTTAGAGTTCTTTTCTACTACCTCTAGTGTTCAATTGACAAATCACTACATAAAGTACTATAAATTTTAAACTCTCTACATTTTCCTAAGCTTGGAGTCTGTTGTGCATTATTTTGAGAAAATGTTGGATTAATTTGTAGATTTATCTACCTTTAAAAAATATAAATTCTGTAATGTTCAATTGGTTTTTGTATTTCTAAGAAAAATGAACTTGTTTAAAACCAACACAGAGGAAACAGTTTGTTACCTAAAACATTATTTGAAAACACTACTAAGCAATTTCTCTTTTGACAATCTTTTTGAAAGGTAGAATTTTTTTCTGCAAAAAAGAAAATCGAGAGGTTTTTCCGAAATGGAAAACAGAAAAAAATGTATAAAATCTTTTTGCCAAACAAAAAATATTTTTTGTTACGGATTTTTTTTCTTATGCAAACATTTTGTGAAAAGGTTTTCGGAAATAAAAACAATTTTTGTTACGATATTTTTCTCTAAAACAAAAAACTTTTTTAAGAAAATTATTTTCTGAAAGGGAAAACTATATTTTTCTTAGGAAAACATTTTCTGTGAAAACGTTTTTAAAAGACAAATGCTTCTTGTGAAAGTAAAACAAAAATTTGTTGTTACAAAATCGTTTCTATACAGGCAAATATTTTTGTAAAACAAAAACTAAAATATTTCCTTAGAAAATTCTTTTTCTTAAAAGGAAAACTAAAATTTCTGTTACATTTTTTCTGAAAGTAAAAATTAAAGATTTTTGTTACGGAAACCTGTTTGTAAAGACAAGATCTTTTTGCAAAAGCAAAAAACTGAAAACTTTTTCGGTAAACAAAAACTGTTTCATTACTTTTGTGGAACTAAAAACTATTTTGTGCTTGCAAAAACTTTTGTAATTTTTATTTCATAGTTACGAAAAATATTGTCTTGCAAGGTAAAGTTGTTTATAGGCTTTGAAATAAATTACAAATCAAAATTCTTATTAAATGTTTTATTAGTAGATCCTTTTCATTGTACAGGAAAAATATTTACTATGATTCGTCTTTGTGTATAACTGTTTTTGTATTAGTTTTCTCAAAACACATTAATATACACCAGTTGATTTGTTACAACACTCTGTCATTTATCTGGAAAAGCAACGCTGTTCAATAGGTTGTATCAACTCTGTAATCACAATATTTTTGTATCATTTGGAACTGTTATAGTCTGTATATATCTTACTTATGCAAAAATAAATATTTCTTGTTAGTACAAATCAGTTTTTTTATTCCTATACAAGCACCAGTCCTTGTGTATATTCAAATTTAAAATGAGCGGATATCTTTGTTGTTACAAATCCAAGGATGCAGTGTATCTTCCACCCACAAGAATAAGCGGATTGTATCTTTACATTCAGAATCTGTCACAATCTTCTTGTAAGTACTAAGAAAATTTCGCAACAGATCAATGGAATCAGTTTGTGTTCAACAAATTTCTTATATATTTGCTCGCAAACCAAGGGAATTGTTAATACGTCCACCATATGAAGTAAAGTGATTTCCTTGCTTAAGTCTACACACTCACGGTCGGAGTCAAAACGAATATCGTGAAATCACTCGTCACAAATTATACTGAATTAAGCAAGGTGTCCACTCAAGACTTGCAACAACACACTCGACCGCTACCTCTGGAAAGGTACACTCACACCTAGCCATTGTTTTCTAGTTTACCTGCAGCAAATTAACTCACAATCGAATTATCTTGGCAATTTATTCATTTCATCAACCAGTCAGATTATTTTCAATTAAAATGACATCATTATCTATGGTGGCTGTGTTTCTTTGCTTAGTCGTTGTTACAATTCTACAAAATGGTTAAAGGAAATGCTATTTATTCGTAGAGCATACTCGTGATGCAAGCCAGCACGACATGGGTGTATTATAGGTGGCCTACATCGCAAGAATTTTGAATTTGATATCTTACCTAACATTATCAATCATCAATTTCGATTTTGCATGCGTTATATAACTTCAACACACCTCGAAAAGTTCATATCTTAGCAGTACTAGTGACCAACACGGGGCTTTGAAGATGTAGTCTAAAATGTGTATACATTACCGTATCAGACAATAAGAAAACTAGGTACTATTATTTATTAAAATAATTGGTGGTTGGCAATAATTAAACCTTTGGTAATGTTGGCAACCCGTGTTTTTGTTCATGAATTATTATACGAATCTAACATTGAAGTCAGGTAAGTAAATAATAACCATGCTGCCTTTGAACAAAAGCAATACATCGGTAACAACCACCATGAGGAAAACTCGGCGAACCTCCGGTGGCCCGCCTTCATGGGTGGTGTGCCACCGGAGGTCCGCCGAATTTTACTCATGGGCACACTATCTGACTTCTTTCATACAACTAGATATAGTCTACATACACCTCACAGAGAGGCTATACTAACTTTAATTAGTTAATACAACAAATAAAGCCTTTTTTATTGGTGAATGTATCACTTAGACAGCCTCGGGAAAGGTAAACCAATAATGAATAGTCAATCCCTATCATATAAACAGAGTCTAGAGTAAGAATGTAGGTGCAAAATACTTGAATCGATGCAACGAACGTTCCTATAGATTACATTTTGTCAGTTTTCTTAAATTATGAGTAAATGGGCTTTCAACCAGTCTTTGCTGGCTACAATCAGTCCTTCTGGCTTTCGTTTAATGCAAAGTATTTGGAATATATACTCTACCTACTTCAAATACTGCTTGTCTTATCCAAGCAGTCTTTCTACCAAAACTTGTATACAAAATTGCTACATAATCATGAAATTACAATTCAAAGACTAAATTTAGGTTAAAAATCTTGTTAGCGGTATTTCAAATATCAGTTTTCCGTCTATATATTGTCCTCAATGTCTTTCAAAGGGTAAATCTATCCTTTTCTCATTGAAATACATGTTAAAGCTACTTCAAATGACACTGATCTCGTTATATATTGAATATATGCAGTGCGTTCCCATTAACAAATATTAAAAATATACACAAGTTTAATCAAGCAACCTTGCTTTCCCATTTACTACACAATTGAGCAAATGCATTTCCTTAAAATAATGTCTAAATTTCATTCTTAACAGTTCATTCTAGAGAAAATCTAAAGAAACAGTCACTCAGTACCGTAACTTCCATGTCAAATTCTCTCTTTTTCACCTTAAGTGTCTACACAATACTAGTTTTCTGTTTAAAATCATATTCTATTGCCTTTTCATATTGCATATCACCAAATACGGAGTCCTGATTACACGAGTTTGATATCGATTTGTCCTTTTCGTACTTCCATAGTTCATTCTACTTCAAATGCCTTTTTTCTCGTTGTATATTTACTCTATGTGGTTGCAAGGAGTCCCTTCCCGATAACAAGCAGCAAAAATTGTCACAACTTTCATCTGAGAAGTTCCTTTCCGCATTTAGTAAGAGGCAGAGCAATCACATTTGTCACTGTTTACCCTATAGATTCTTTCTTTCCTGTTAGATTGTTCTCAGAATGATCCTTTCCACGATAAAATTGTTATAAATACAATGCAAAGAATCGCTTCAACTTGAATTACCTCTTAAAATCTTACTTTCATGCTAAATACGGTTCTCCAAAGTACAAGTTTGATGTTTAATTTGCTCTTTTCCGATTTCCATAGAATTATTTTCTGATAAAAACAGCTTAAAACACAAGCTGAATACTTCTTTGCAGATTAATTACACATGTAAAGCACCAAGTACCCTCAAAATAGTCCTTAAAAGGGTAGATTCTAGTTAAACATGGGGGCGGAAGGCCTCACACACTTTCGTATGCTTCTTTAACCATGCCAAACAACAAGCACCCTTTATTAAGGTAAATTCGGCTTGTAACCAGTTTCGAAAGCAATTCCATACAGTTTTCGTATGCTTTATTTAACTATCTAAAGCAATATATATATAATATTACAAGTAAAAATAGCTCTGTACACGTAGAGTTAACTTTCTTGTACATTTTCATTATGTCTTTTGTAGCGTTAAGTGTATAAACAATAGCAATATTCCACTAATTGCTGCTTACACTGGTTCGGGTCGAATTGTTCTACATGTAAATTATACATTTTTCATCGTTTCAAGAATTAAAAACTTGGCCAGTTACCTAAGCCTCGTCCTCTCAGGAGTTAAAATGTCGTTCGAAATTGTATCTGTCATGTATTGACATAGGGAGAAATAGATTTATTCAGATATGATTTTTATTTTACCTATGAAATATACTTCTAATATCTCGTATAAACCTTCCCGTTTTCTGGTAATTTTAAATATTCAACAAAAAATTATGTGAAATGTAAGCTTGTTTTCTTACTTCGACTGCTGGCATCAAAGCACAAGGTTTTTAGCGTATTCAGTTCCTCATATGTTGATATCCACTCTAACACTACATAGATTAAATAAGGTATCTGGCACGCACCGGGACATTAAGAAAGTGACTGAGTATTGCATAGCAGCAATAAAGGTGTCTGATCAGAAACACCAATCTCTCCCCTGCAACTTTCAAATATCATCTGTCTCACAAGAATTTATTGTTTCTCACGTCGGTAGAAGTTCCCCCTGTCTTAAGGTGTTAAAAGGTGACTTTTTAAAGTGAGACAAGTGAAATATTGTCAAAATTAATAACGCGTGCCAGATTGTGGACTTCCGCGTACACAGTAGCTATCCACTACTACACTTTCGATTAATTATGCAGTTTATTAAATAGAGGAAGGGGGAAAACAGATATTTCTTTTTTCTTTAAACTTCAAAAGGAAGAAGGAAAGAGTGAGGAAAGCCTTGTCTACCATATGTTGTCACCATTTTAGTTTGTATTCAGACGGGTTATCCAAAGAAGCATGATCCAAGCACTAGCTGGCGTTTTTGACTTCAAAGCATTACTTGAGGAGGCACACAGGTTCGAGTTATGTTACCGGTCATCTTAATTCAGATTTTCTACATATTTGTCGTACATTTTCCTCCAATGGAATTTATTTTAATTCAAGTCTATAACCTCATACATATTGAATGAGTGTTCACTATAGGGTGTTCATAAAGTAATGGATACTTACGTGAAGACTGCAATAATCGTATTGAAATAGAGGTAATTGCTGGAATAAATTATAAAAACAATAAAAATATAAGACACTGAAGCTAATATATACACCAAATGTCGAAAAGCTTGTTAACAAGTTGATCATTAATTATTTATCACATTGATACTATTGACCATCGCATAGAATATACACTGTATAGACAAAAGTGGTACCATATTGATCATTGATTATTTATCATATTATTATCGTCGGCCAGTGTATAAAACATAATTAATAGTATAATTTAAGGTACTCATACAACGTATACAGTAAGCGCGTACAAAAAAGTCAACCTTAACAAAAACCGAATCAGCGCAGTCAATGTATGTAAAGCAGTCAATGTATATAAAATCAGTGAAAATTGTTCGATTATTGTATTCGGACATGTAGTTATTGTAATATAAAAGGGCAGAAATGGAAGATCTAAGACTGCGGTTAAACAGAAAAGTACCTGCCAGTTTTTCGGGGGAATTGTCCTAGTATATTACTTTGCTTTAACAGACTGTAATGTAAACCACCAAGTGCTTAAAGCATCGAGGTTCCATTAAACACCACCCGGTTTTCCAACACACACTTTAAAGCACGAGATATCTCAATCCCAGCTTACAAACAAGAGTGCATTGAATTACCAAGCGATGTTTTGACGTGCCATTCTATACACTAGTCTAGCTTATTCCAAACAATAGATTCGTTTTCCCAAAAATAGAAAAAATGAATCGGAAGACATAGAATTAAAGTAAAATGAATGAAAAGTTTATTTTCTACCAAACTTTTAAAAACATTAAAAAACCTTGAAACAAGTTTGTCTTGCAAAAACACATCCAAAGGTAAACATAAACTCACGTAATTTATCTTTGAGTAACTGAAAGAATAACGGAATCGTAACATCTGAGAACTAACATCTGCACTTAAAATCCTCACATATTCATGCTCACAGAAAATTACGTTACTGAATTTCCTCAAAATATCCTTTTTAAATGAAAACAAATCAATACAAGTGAGCTTCAATCCATTACTCTCCGAAAACCATTCTATGAAGAATAAATATTTTCGTATACTTTCTTCGTACAAATTTTCAACTCGTGAACTAATAGAACAAAACTATTTTCACAGAAATAGTTACTCACCAACTTAAGTACAACAAAATCGTAGTTTGGGCTCATGTGAGAACATTTCCTTTCAAGAGCTTAATACCGCCCCTCCAGAAAGGATTGCCATAAATGAAAGACCAGAATGACTGCATATAAAACCAATGAATGAAAATAATTCCACTAGAATTGCAGATATTCTTATCTCTCATTAAACCACCGGCTTAGAAGGAAAAGCACACCTTCTTTCCACATAAAAATCTCTCACACGTACCTCCCACTTCGATTTTATAATATCACAAACTAAACTAAGAAATACGATGTGACACGTACCTGCGATTTCAAATAACTAAAGCCCAGAGCTTAAAGCCACATGGTCAGTCATGTTCAAGTTTCTACAACCAATCAGAGACCAGTTACACAGTCATGTTACTAGCGAGCCAATCAAACAATCTGAATACCCCCTATAGGCAATAATTCAGGTACCCTCTAGGAGACAATTCTCCAACTCATCCTCCGAACCAAAAGTATCGCTCAGAGCAAAGCATCATCATCCGAGCCAAAAATGCATCTCTTAATTTTGAACTCTCAAAAACACATATCATTGCAAGACGTTAGCATTATTACAAATTATTGCCTTGAACTACTATTAAGGCATACTGTTCATTTGGGAATTGTATATTACATATTTTAATTTCTTCTTTACCCTTAGTTTCTGTTAATGTTGATAGACGTTTCTACAACTGGTCTTTTGGGAAAGTTCAGCTTACATGTAACTACTTTATAAAGCATTGCATTGGCGAACGAGGTAAATCGAATTCCAGGACCAAGATCTACCATCATATTAGAATTCAGAAGAGAGACCTGATTATTAACTTGCTTCACGATTTAAGATGTTGGAAGCATGAGAAACTATTGTCGATATAAAGACATACGTGAGTTTGTCTCCGCTGGTTTCCCATCTGAGGGATGGGGTCAGCGTATTCCACAGATTCTTTTGGTTTGGCAGAGGTTTTACGGCCGGATGCTTTTCTTGACAACAAACTATATCAGCCATCCGAGTATGGGCTTCCAAAGGGAATAGAACTCGGTACACCTCGCAACGGATGAGAGCGCGGTAACAACATAACTACGCAGGAGCTCTGAAATAAAGATATACGTAAACAGCTCAAATGTTATCTCAAGACTCCAGTTGATAACACCGAGCCATCGTATCTCAGTGGTAGAGCGTGGGCGTAGCATTCGGTAGGTCCTGGGTTCGATCCAAGCAGCAACCGTCGTAACTGAGAGTTTTCCAGTGTTAACATCAGTCACACAAGACAAATGTCAGGATAGCACCTTCAACATAGGCCCTGGCCGACACCTTCCCTAATCCTTTCCTCTCCTCTATCCCGGACTGAGCCTTAGATGCCTAAAGACCATAAATAATATTTTTATAAATCCAGTTGATAACTAACCTGAATATACTATCGATTCTTCACGAGACGTATTATTTCTTTGTATTTTAACCAAAGGTGGGGATTAATAAAACTTTTCAGAAAAAAAAACTAGCTTCTCTTTTGTTTAAATGTTCTTGGTTATTTATATATTTTCTGTGAGCTTGATTCTTCCGTACAAGCATATTCACTGTCTGCGACCCCAGACTAGTGATAAAAAGACAAGAACGAAAAAAATTAATAAAAGCATTGGGCGCGCCAATTGAAGCATTTATAAAGTGATTGCATATGAGAGGGTGCCACATGGTTTTCCTTTTAGTCATTCATAAACAAAATTATTTTTACTTTTTAGTACGAATTGTTTAAGAAAAGAATGTCTTTAACAAGCTTTTTTATCAATTTGTTTTTCAAACTGTTTTGTGAACCAAATCCTAAAGTGTTCGGCAACCAGCAAAACCCCATATAATTTCTTGTTAGTATTTATATTAGGATAAAGAAGATGAGTATTAAAAAGTATTCAAATATGCTTTTAAAACATAGAAATATATTAAAAAGCAGCGGAATATTGTATTGTCCCCCACTTACGTCGCTGTGAAAATTTCATCATCCTTTGACGTCGGGAAATGAGTTAACATTACATGGTTTTATGACACCACGAACCATTGTGAACTAAAGAAAAGAATGTAATTGTAAAATGTAGGTGGAATTTGGTATAAAAGTATACTCTTGTAGAAATTTTGTGTGACCGCTGAAGAAATCTTAGAGAAAAAACTCAGCATATATTGCATATAAGTTTTGAAATCAAGCTTTATAATTCAACGCTCATATTGCATTTTACGATTTTGCTGCATTGGTGTAATTTGGGGCCACTGATTAACTAATGACTTCGGCTCGTTTCCACTTTATTAACTGTTAGGTTTCTAAACCCCTCAAACATCTATGTGGCAACCGAAATTAGAACCCGAAACCTTGGATAAGCTGAAGACATTGGTTACTTACATTTTTGTATGTAAAAATGAAATAAAATACTTATTTACAACGCGTTATGGGTGCTAGTTGGCGAAACAGACAAGGACAGATCTCATATATTGTTTGTTAGTGACGAAGTTTCAAATGACAAAGTGACCCATCAATTTAGTGTTCACTTCCAACATAAAACGTTGGAACTTGAGTGTACACACACTTACAAAAGTAACTGGAGGTTGGCATTGTAAGAAATAATAGTTCTTTCATCCGGGATAAGTATTTCTCTGCACGCCTAATAGTTAGACAACCAACATGACAGTACAAATATGCGCCAAAACATGGCACATATTTTGGCAGAGGTTTTACGGCCGGATGCCTTTCCTGACAACAACCCATATCAGCAATCCGAATATGGGCAATCGAAACGTTACTATGAAATGGAGCTCCCACCGAAAATAGAACTCGGGACCCCTCGCAACGGATGAGAGCGCAATAACAACATAGCTACGCAGAAGCTCTGAAATAAAGATATATGTAAACAACTCAAATGTTATCTCAAGACTCCAGTTGATAACACAGAGCCGCCGTAGCTCAGTGGTAGAGCGTGGGCGTAGCCTTCGGTAGGTCCTGGGTTCGATCCAAGCGGCAGACCGTCGTTAACATCAATCACACTGGATTTTTCTCCATTTGCAGGAAGAAAGAATTGATTCGTTGAGCATCATTTAGAGAACCAGGAGATACATAGGCAGAAATCCCATTCTTGTCTTGTTCAAATACACACACACAGAGAGAGAGAGAGAGAGAGAGAGAGAAAGAGAGAGAGAGAGAGGGACAAACCATGGAAGAAGACGGGAAAGGAGCGAAAAAAGAGAGGAGAAAACTAGCAAAGAGGGAAAGAAAAATGGAAGAAGACATGGAAATAAATAGAGTTTTAACGCTTATGAATACACAGTCTGCGTCTCTCTCCCCCTGGCTCCATCTCTCTCTGTCTTGTGTTTCTTCCCTTTACGGGATAAATCTCTTTCAGGAGCAATCTTGAACATCATTTGCAGATCTTAATTCTTCGAAGAAAATAATTGGAAATCCGGCTATGGAATCGAATCCACAACGTTGAAAATGAGAGTCTGACAAGTTAACCACTTACCTCCCTAGACCATAAATAATGTATTTTAAATCAGCCATTAAACTCGTTACTCTCGGTATATATATATATATATATATATATATATATATATATATATACTAGCTTTCAGTACCTACTTTCCACGTTCCCATGGTCGCTAATTTAAGATAATCTACGAAAAATGCAAAAAAGCAATTATTAATAATAAATATGAACATATAAAAATATATTGTGTAAGAAAAAAAAGAAAAAATCTTACCCCCTGCTGGGAAACGAAATAGTATTTTTTTATTTCGTGAACCAACGCGTTACCAATGCGTCACGCTGCTAACTAGCAATAGGTGGTCTCATCGTTTCTATGACATTTAGCCAACATGGGGATTTACATTCAAAAAATCGTCCTTTTAGAACCTAAAAAACGGAGTGGTAACAGAATCCCGGTCGCGATTTTTTTTTTTTTTTTCAAATCAATCTTGCCATTTCTACAGTACTCCAAATGGAAATCACCGTAAACAAGTTGGAGTTCAATTTTAACAACACTTTCTCGTATGCCTGCAGCTTACCGGGGCTGCTTCCCCCCACCCGCGGCTAACGAAACCCAGCTCCCTTCCAACGCACAATTCCTCCATGCAAACCTCATTATCGGTCGATGTGCATCCTACCCTGGTGAGTTTATATACCTCTTAGCTTTCAGTAGCCAAACTCCACGTTCTCATGGTCACTTCCTTCAGTAATTTTTGATAATGTACTAAAAATGGAAGAAAACAATTAATAATAATAAAGGGCCTAGCAGGGTAAGATGGTGAAAAATGCTTTGGAAGGAATCGTGATAAAAAATACTACCATATTCAGCATGAACAATGATGGCTCTCCAACAAATTTCAGCTCCAAAGATGCTAGCTAACCTGATCTCTATAAATTAAAGTGTGTTTTTTTGGTAGTTTAGCGACATCTCGGTTGGATCTGCACCTTCTTTTCTTAAATTGAAGATTTCTTCAAGCTCTACAAGATGGTAATTGTTTCATTTATGTTGGTGCTAAATATCAATTGGTAGAGAGATTAGAAAATTTGGAAATTGAATTAAAGAAATTGAAGACAAAAGTGCTACATTACGTATGCCCACCGCCAACCAGGAGATGCACCCCACGAGGCTCACGCCGTCTACCTCCCTTCGGACGCACCATGCCCCCTTGCACACACGCGGGCCAGACATTCTTTATTTATATACCAGGTGTATAAAGAATTTTTTTCCAATTTTTGTGGTAAAGAAACGTAATTTTCAAGGGAAATTAATTTTGTTTTATTCAAAATATTAGCCATCAGCTTCTACACATTTCGACCATCTTTCAGGTAATTGATGCATACCATACCAGAAAAACTGCTTGTCATTTGCGGAAAAACATTCGCCGAGCCATTTTCCAACGTCTTCAAAATTGCTGAAGTGTAGCTGTGCGAGCGCGTGCCCCATTGATGCGAAGAGGTGATAGTCAGATGGCGCCAGGTCTGGGAAGTACGGCGGGTACGGAAGGATGTCCCACCCAAGCGATTTCAAGGTGTTTTTCACTGGTTTTGCTGTGTGAGACGGCGCATTGTCGTGTAACACAATCACTTTGCCATGTCTTCGGGCCCATTCCGGTCGCCTTTTGATCAATGCGTGATTTAAATTAATCATTTGTTGGCGATAGCGTTCTGCATTAACGGTTTCGCCGGGCTTCAAGAGTTCATAATACACAATACCGCTCTGGTCCCACCAGACACAAAGCATGGTCTTCTTGCCGAAGAGATTAGGCCTTGGTGTTGAAGGACCGGCTTCGCCAGGTGAAAGCCACGATTTTTTCCGCTTCGGGTTTTCAAAATAAATCAATTTTTCGTCACCCGTCACAATTCGATACAAAAAGGATTTTCTTTCGTTGCGTTGAAGTAGCATTTCACAAGTGACTGTGATTTTCCATTTGACGTTCATTCAAATCGTGTGGGACCCATTTACCCAGTTTACTGATCTTCCCCATTGTTCGAAAATGAGTGCTGATTGTTGCTTGTGACACATTTAATGCCTTTACTAATTGCTGTTGAGTTTGAGTAGGGTCATCCTCCGATAACACCTGCAATTGCTCGTTTTCGCACTTTTGTGGTTTACCAGGGCGCGCACTGTCTTTCACATTGAAATCACCACTTTTAAATTGTCGAAACCATGTATCACATGTTCTAATCGATGGAGCGTGTTTACCATATGTTTCTACCAGCACACGATGACGTTCAACAGCCTTTTTCTTTCGATTAAATCAGAAAAGCAATGCGTGCAGCAAATGTTCTTTTTCAGGCACAAACTTCGACATGATCAGTGAACGGTAAAACAAAGACGCTAGTGTTTGGCGGACTCAACTTGTGTGTGTTTGTAGTTGAATGTCAGACGAACAAAATGACGTATGTGTCAAATCAATACGCTGCGTACTTTTCGCTGGCGCCATCTCTTAGGTAAACCGGAAACTACTTATGCATACACCTGGTATATCCTAGCTTTCAGTAGCCTCTATTTGTGTTCCAATAATAAATATGAACATATAAAATTATATTTTGAAAGAAAAAAGAAGAAAAATTCTTGCCCTTGCAGATATTCCAACCCAGATTTTTTATTTAGGAAGCCAACGTCTTACCGATGCAGCAAACTAGGACCTTGCAAATGGTGGTTTAGTCGTTGTATTTACAGTGGATCGCGTCGGAGGCATCATTATGGAGTCGCAGGTGGTGATGACTTCCAACCTTTTTACTATTTTCTTCCTCAAATTTTGAGTGCGGGGCATAAATATTTGTATGATGCCTTTTTGGTAAGTGGGCCATCGATTCCATGCAAAATTGCGCTCGTGCTTGATTATCATCTCGGGTGTGTTCCTAGTTAGTGGTATGCCAATATAAAAAGGTATATCAAATAAAGCACGCTAAGGGTTCAAGAGAAGTCACTTCGGCTTCAATTTCGTCCTGGAATGAAACCCTGCCGAGTTGTAGTGTCTCCTACCACACCGTAACATTCATGGCCAGGGATGTATTTAGGGAGTCTGGAGGCCTCGAAATCAAGATTTTTAGTAAAATCATAAAATATTGCCTATTTAATACAAAAAACTGAATTGCATAAAGAAACGAGGGAGGGTTCCAGCACCCCCTATATACGTTCCTGGCAAACTGCGGTGTGGGATGTGATGCTACAACTCGGTAGCGCTTGATTCCAGGACGAAGTGAAGAAGAAATGACTTCTGTTTATTAAATCATAAAAAATACACTTTATGTACACCTTGACCAACATTCCAGCTCCTATCTCGGTACATTGTCCTTAATATAGGCAGATTTTTGTATGTTACCTCTTTATAAGACGTAGATTCTCTCAGCAAAATTTCAGGGTAGGTTTCGATACGATCTCATTAAAATTAAAAAAATAAAAATTGAAAATATTTTGTGTCAGGACATTTATTATGATGTTATTAACTACTCACGAGGTTTTAAAAGCATGCCTTTCCATGCTCAGTAAGCTATTTAATAGTTGTGATCGATTCCGTGATTAATGTAGGGAAAATGAAATATATATATATTCTTCCCATAAAAATATATATCTCAATACAGGGATGTGATTACTGGTAACAGGGTGGTAGGGTCCTCCAAACTACAGTATTTTAGTTCGAAATTCAAACGTTGTAAAATTAGATTAATTTTAGGCAAAATTGTAGGGTCTATGTATTTCGTTTTGAATTTTATTTATGACCTTTAGCTATCCATAAGGCGTAGGCTGGGAAGGGGAGAGGAAAGGATGCAGGAAAATGTCAGCCAGGACCTAAGTTAAGTTACCAGACGTCCTCCTGCCCTCCCTCTTTTTCTAAATATATTGAAATGTTCTCCATTCTCTAGTGACCAAGTTAAAAAGTTCCGAATTGGTCTCAATTCGTACTCCTGAGTCTTGAGATCCCAAATCTTAATTTTAATGAAATGGTGGTTACCGAAATATGAGGCAATGGTTCATCATTTGGTAACCACTTTCTATTTTCATTAAATATTATTTGTTACTTAATAGGAAGATACAACAACAATGTAAAAATTTGTGTAACTTACCCTGTAAAAACGGAAATTCCAAGGAACTAAATTCTTCTGTACGTCACTGTTTCTTTATCGGATGCTAAATGAACGGTAACCATAGCTGTCTACCAATCCTAGCTTAGTTTCTCTCCATTGTAAGAAAAGGATCCGCAGTTTGCCTCCATTTTTAACGTTACTATCCTCCTGGTAAAAATATTTGGTAACAAGTTGAAGGTACCATCCCAGTACTTGCCCGGTTTCTCGATGATCTAATTAACTGTATGGCTTACGGAACTCATAAGTTGATAGTCACAGAAACAAACATTCTCAATTGAATACTATCATGGAAAAGATCAAGTCAGATTACATCACGTACACTTCTCGAAGATTCTTTGTACTATTAAACTCCCAAGGGCATCTCGGTGTTCACAACAACCTTTATTCCCTCCGGCCTCCCAACCAAGATGGAATATAATCCTAGTTTTCCCACATCAAGCAACATGGCCTGCCCATCATAGCCGTCATAATTTCATTATTCTTATAGTACTATACAATATTGAGTGAATCGTACAGTTTGTGGAGTTCTTCATTGTGCAGTCTCCTCCATTCTCTGGACACTTCCTGTTCCTTATATCTTCCTTGAAATTCCGCGGAAACAAATTAAATTAAAATGTTATGAAGTTCGTTTGAAGCTTTGACTTTATTTTAAAACGTAAATTACCAGTGTGTCTCAAATATCAAGTAATTCAAGTGCATAATTGGTATGTCTTACTTGTGATGTATGACTGTGAAATGTGAACGTTGAACGTGCAAACAAGTCAGAAATTAAGAGTTAAGCAAAGAGCAGTATGTATGCTAGGAATAACTAGGAGGAACAGAAAGAAAACTCTATAAAGATGTCGAATTTAAAAGATATGTTTATGACTGCGAAGAAAATGAAGTGAGGTGGATCGCATAGTTAGACAAACAGATAGAAGGTGAATGATGAGTGTTCTATATTGGATTCCCAGAGGAAATAAACGACCTAGAAGATGGCCGAGATGAAAAGATGAAATCAAGTTTTCTTCCCCCAGATGCTATGTAGAAAGGGCAGCTGCTGACCGATATTTGTAGCGGGAAATGGAGACCTTCATCCAGTAATGGATTGAAAATTATTTTTGATCTCAACAAATTATTTTTTCATTGTTGTTAATGTTTGCATCCTTGGCATACGATATCATTATTTTGTTAATGTATGGTGCATTTGTATATTACCATATTATAAAATTTTATTTTCTGTGTGTTACTACATACATTAAACAGCATTGCTCTGAGTATTACTACCGAATGTTTCTCCACTAATAAGAGAAAGACAGATAGAAGGAACCAAACTTCCCTGCCGTTGACAGAAATATTTAGGTGGCGACACTGATGAGCAACATCTACATTTGAATTTGAATGGCTTTTAGGCAAATTTGGCTCAGACTGCGATAGCTAGGGGTGAGCCAGATCCTAGTTTGAAGGTACCATACTGTTAATTGCCTGAAATTAGTGTGGAAACCCCTTGGAAAAACTTGTCTGAGTAGGCAGCAATATGAAGGAAACACTAGTTCGAGAGGAGACCATGTATATATAAATAGTAACTACACAAATTAATACATGAAGCCTACCGTTGTAGCAGATGAAATGTTTCCTGAAGGAGCTGGACCATACATGGAGATGGGAGAGGTAGAAGGTTCTGATGGCCCTGTTTATGTGTTTGGCGGCAAATGAGAAAGCAGTTCATACAGACTTTTTCAATGATTTCGAAGATATAGTTGATGATGACGATCTACAGTGATTGTGATGGTGGCCTTCCGAATCTTCTGAACTTAATTTCTTTGCCAGAAATTATGTTTCTATACATTTATATTTTTATTAATTAAGTAGATTTTATTACTATATTTAAAATAATTGGAAATAAATTTTGTTATTTTTGTATCACTTTTCAATATCAAATAAATTAATAAGCAATTAATACATGTATATACATACAAATGAATGGATTCGCGCACAAACAAAGGTAGAAGATATAATCAAGGCTGCGAAGAAGATGAAGTGGAGATGGGCCTACAGTGACGGATCTAGACATTTTTCTATGGGGGCAAAGTAAAATCTTGCCGCCCTTTCAATAATTTTGTAGCCAAAGAACACGACAGGCCGACTCAACGGTCACAACATTGTCTTGTATCACGTAGTGTACTTTTGTTATCTTCTCTGGAGCCTGTCGTGGCATCGCTATTACTAACTCTAGTTAGGCAGTAAACCTGCCTATCTGACTGAATCGAGGTTTTGAAATTTAGAGATGAAGGTAGGTTGTATGGAATAACATAATAAATGTCAGCACGCCGGTATTGAAATTTTGAACACATTTAGATCAACTCCACTTTAATATGCGATTTTACTTTCTTTTTAGGAGCTTTTATTATTTATTTTTAGCTGTTTACCGTCCCCTAAACGTGTCGCCCGTGGCGCTTGCCCCCTTTTGCCCCCCATAGATCCGGCACTGTGGGCCTGTCATATAGCTAGACGAACAGATGGAAGATGGACAACAAATGTACTATAGGGTCCCAGCTCTCTTTTATTCTTGATTTTTTTATAGGTAAACAAGGAATATTTTGCGGATAAATCTACAACTTTTCTCTTGCAAGTATTTTCTCAATCCTTCAGGGAGATTTCCTTTTCTTCTTGCAATAGATAAAAGAAGATGTCTGTTTGGTTTGTCCGGGGTTTGTCCCTCACAAATCTTTGTCGAAAGGTCGGCATTACCACTACCAGCACAATGCTTTCCTTCTAACAGAAACCATCCAAATACACTGCTAAAACAGAAACCATATAAACTAAAGAAGTCATAAATTTTACCATTGCTCGTGTTTGGAGTTCCCCTTGTTTACAATGATTCCCTTCCTTCCCGCCTCTGTTAAGAAATTTAAAGTATGTTTTCAAAAGAACCGGTTCCCGTTGTGAACGAAAGTGGGATGAGGAGTGACCATAGTGCCATCTGGCAGTTAAGTAGCTAACTACGTGAATAGGAAAAAATCAGAATCTCTGATTCCTGTCGATTCAATGATGAAGGATATAATTTCTCATCAAGTGCGTAATGAATGTCTTTGGAAACAGCGAAAAATAGCAAAGTTGCGCAAAAATATAAAGATCTCAAAAACTCCGAAGCTCTTTTCCATAATGTAATATATACACAAACGTTTTCCTCTAATTTTGATAATTTTCTTATGGGAATTTGGATTATAATTATCCGTATTTATAAGAAGCTAATACCACGTACAGCATTCAAATTGTACCTTCATAAAGAGATGTATCATATTGATGGCACTATTCAGTGACTTTTGCGAAAGAACGAAATGAAACCATGATTTGCCTAAAAAATGTGTGAGAATCCATGTTAAATTGAACATCAATTTTCCGGCTGCTGCGGCTAACTCCATCTCACTCTTAAGTGCATAACACCAGCAATTAGTTTTCTTTTCTTGTTGACAAGGAAATTGTTAACGCCATGCTCAAAGACACAACACAGGAAATATCACAATTTATGTTTGGTCCTTCATTCGCAAAATTATTAAATTCAAGGATAGATTACAAACAGTATTTGAAGTAATGAAGTGAGTATACGATGAATTATGAAACGTATACCTACGTACTTCATAAATTTTAGATTGATACACGGTGTTGCCTAAAATATTGAGGTGGGTGAGTGTACGCGCGTACACCCTCTAATACAAGCTTGATAACAAAAGTAACAAAAAGTTATGAATGTGCCTAACAGGCTCAAAACTTTGAACATTACTGATTTTCCTTTAAGGGAGTAATATAGTAGTTTCATTCATTTCTAATTCAAGTTTTTTACCATTTAATTCTATATGTATTGTTGGCGTGAAATAGGAAAACTAGCGATTTAAAATATCCCGGTGTTCCCAAGTATTCAGAATACTCACATGAGATAACTTTCATTCCTCTCATTTCGTCTCATTGGTTATTTTATTTTTATTTTTTTTTATTCAGAGGTACATAACACTTAAACTCTTTCACAAATATTGGAGTTTGGTGATAGCTTGATATAGTTGGTAGCATTGATTACAACGCTTCGCTTGTTTTTCTGCTGACGTCCCCTGATGTCGCTTCTGTAATTCCGCCGTTGTGTTGGTGGTGGCGGCCTCGTATTTAGTCGGGGCACTATTGGGAAGCAAAATCCAATTTAAGAATTCCGACGTCGGCTGACAGGTGTCGCGTTATTTGAGGCGAGATTTGTCAGTGGTAATTAGAAAACTGAATGCTGCCTTCATACACACACATTCACGCTCTCATACTTTTTTCCTGTTGTGCCCTTCTTTCTTGTTTTGCGTTACGCGATTTTCCCCTTCACTCTTCCATTTCTTTCTTTCTGTTCACTTTTTTCCATAACACGTCCCAAGTAATGTCATTTTCCATTTTCCCAATTCTTCTCTTTTTCTTATTCTGCGAGAGGTCCTTTTTGGCGTATGGTGAAGCTTTCCATGCCATGGACGGCTGTAGAAGAAAATTCAAGAAAAATGAGGTTCTTTTTCGAGTGGGGCGTTGACATCTTCAAGTAGCAGCCAGCTGGGGGTTCGTTTTTAAGAGTGTGGAACTGACGCCCCAAGCTCATTGTGTGTTGTGTATGCTTCTTCACCGACAGCCACTTATTATTATTTTTTTCTTATCCAATTTTCTCCGTTTCTTCCAGTCTTCCTTTGCTGCTATCCTTGTTCTTTTCTCGACGAATCTAAGTGAAAAATTCTCTGCATTTGAATTTCCAAATAAAATTGTTTTATATAGGTCACATGTTGGGGAAAAGCCAATGTTCTTAAATAACTAGGAGCAAATGCTGGAAACCTCACATAATCCAACGTAACATATTAACTCAATCATAAATGTTTTTCCTAAATGAAGTGCAGACTCCAACCTTTAGAATAGAATATACGAAACGTCAACCAGAAATACGTTAATTATTTTTTCATTTCTGCGGCATTGAAGGTACCAATGCCATAACAAAGTTATGAAATCAGCTGAATATGTATTCTGTCTTCTGGGACGATAAATGTTATGTTCATAAATTGTGTAATATATTGTGAATGCTTGCCCCTAATTTATAACCTTTACTAGGTACCTTTTACTGTAACTAGTGTCTAAATATTAACAATTTTTCTTTCCTAAACATTTTAGCTAACATTTGAATTATAATTTTCTCTAACGAAAGAGTTTTATTTAAATATGGTGTAAATAGTTTCTAACATAATGCTGGTAGCGTTTATATTGAAGGATTCTTCAAAATGTTTGTCTCATTAAGTCACAATATAAGTCAGTGATAGAAGTCCAATATGTGGTACATTTCTCAGTATAAATATTATACTTCGGAACTTATTAATTGCCACGTTGATTATTTCTTTGGGTTTTTGAAACAAAAGCTATTGTCAAAAATACCTTCGTCAGCATTCCATATGACGAAAATGCACATATTTGGAAAATGCACATGTAGGTATAAGGTTCATTTCAATTTAAAAACATGTTTTAAGGTCCAATACAGCTCTGTATTCATATGCTTTCGTTAAACTGTTTGTTACTGGTGGCCGTATTTTGACACCTTGAAGAAGTAATACTAAATTATTACAAGTTGGAGATAAACTAGATTTTAAGGATCACAAATGTTTCACAGATGTGCATTAATAATTACTTTTAGTCTGTCCATAATTCGTATTTGCTTGGATTTCATATCGAAACTGGGGATGCGTTCAGGTCCGTTTCCTTCTGTCTGTCGTACTGAAGGGTTTATCCTGAGCTCCCCTGTTTTACTAGGCGAATGCCAATAGTACCTAGACAAAGACACGGTGCCAATAGTACGCTACCTTTTGTTTCCTGACCGCGATTTCTCTGTTAACAGATGCCATTCCTCCTACAACTGACGGGCTTGGACCATACATGTCTGTAAAGCAAATGAATGTAAATTAAAAATGAAAGAATTGCTCAGTTTTAGTATAATCTAGGTATGTTAAATAATGTAATTAAACTTTTTTATTCCAGTAATTTTCCATGAATTATTATTTAATACACTGAATCATATTTTACGTATTATTTTATTCTCTTAGACGCTATTTTCCGTTTTCATCCAGAAAAGAAGGAAGTAAGGAACAACTGAAAGATTTTGTTTGATTTCTAGGGGACTTCAAATTATTTCCGGTTTCCAACAAGAATAACAATTGGATGAAGAATCTGTTTCTAAACAATGAAAATTATCTGTCACCAAATGAAGAACAGCTTATTCAGTTGTCCTGTGATTCCACCTTGAAGATGATGTTTCCCAGTTTGTGTTTGCTGAACTTTTGGTTACACACTCGGCCTTTGTATCCTGATGTTTCCAGAGAGGCAATCTAACATCAGATACCTTTCGCGACTTCTTACTTGCGCAAATCATGTTTTATGCATTTGTTTATATGAAAAACAAGTACAAAAACAGACTTGAAATAGAAGCAGATATGTGCCTGAAAAATCTCTACTTTGGAGCAAGATATGAAAAATTTGACGGTCATAAAACAACATCAGCCATCACGTTGAAAAACTGTAAGTAAACAAAATCGTTAGGGTTTATTATTACTATGATTAATTCGCAACTTTCAAGATTGTTGGCGAACGGCATTCAATTGTATTTTCATGTATTGAAATTGTACGTCTGTTTTTAAGGAAGATCGAATGATAGTGTATGTATACTGTTTTCCTTGGTTGTTGGAACAGGAGTCCGCAAAGACACTAGTAAGGAATCAAGGGGTCTGCAGCCTGCAAAATGTTGGGAAACTGCCATATAGGATGGGGAAAGGATAATGATTTGACTCTTCGTGATATCTCTTCCTTGCAATGCTTTTCTTCTGTAGCAGTCAGATTGTTCAATAAGTCGGGAGAAACTTCTCCTTGTAGAATTCACTCGACTTTTTCGCTGCCTATGTCTCAATGGTTTCGAAATGTTTATAGAGTAGAAGAAAGAACAACTGAACGGAAAGAGCATCTCAGAGAAAATTCCTTGTTTACCTTTCTGTTCCAACCAATTCTCGTTTACCTCTGAAGTAACCTAAACTGATGCCTGGCATCTCTTAGCTCTATCATGAGTTATTAGTTACAATCCTAAGAAGGGAGATCACCCAAGTGTGCGGCTTCGATTTCAATTTTATTTTATTTTCTGATAAAGGCATGCATGCATTATGTCTGATGACAGAAATGGTTACCATGACGCATGTTGTTTAAAGTTATTGAATGTTGAAGAGTTGTGATGTAGTTATTTACAGGATAAGGCAAAAGTCCCTTAACACCCCTTGTAAACTGCGTGTGAATGATAAAAAGTGAAGAACAAACGTGAGTACATATTAGGCCTAGGGGGAAGTCGTATGGTACTTGTGACCTTGACGGCAGCCATCTTAAAATCCGTCGTCTTGAATCATACTCAATTTTCGAAAATGAAAACCATAGCATGTGATACCTCATTGTAAGAGCAAATTTTTCCATAAATCCAATGGTATGCTTATTTTTGCTCTATAGTTAAACAGTACGAAGTTAGGCTCATGTTTGCTACATTTATTGATTTTGCGATTTATTGTCATGCATGAATAGTGTTGGGATGAGCTTCCGCCATTCTTTCTGAATTTTTAAGAGTTGCTATGTAATTATTTATTTCAAACCACAAAACATGAAAAACCTATAGGCCTATGACACGTAAACAAACATAAATGAAATTGTAACCAATTATCGTTAGATTAACACAAAATTATCAGGAAATATAGCGGACAATGTTACGTAAATAACCAAAAAGAAATAAGAAAGAAAAGAAAATATACAACTTCAAAGGAACAGGAGCAGTTAATAGAAAAGAGCAAAGAAACATAATAAAGCTATTCCCAACACGCTTTACAAATACATTCACATTCCATGTAAAGAGATCAAATAACATTGGCGTAACTAGTACAATGGTGATAATCAAGGAAAAAATGTTGAAAACAAAGATACTTTTTACACCATGAACATAATAGGAAAACAGTTGGCGAAGTTCACAATTCGCAATGAGTGACAACAAGATTGAAGCAAAATTCGACATGGTTTTAGAAATTTGGAGGTCGATATATCAGGATTTAAACCAAGAATGAGCGATAAAGTTGTGGAATCTTGGAGAGGAGAATTGGTTATGAACAAGTTAGTGGATTTTTGAGACATTGTTTCGTTGATGAAGATTGATGTCCAGGTTATCGAGCAAGACTCGATCATAAAATTTTCGAACAAATTTCTTCCACATTCTGAAGAAATAAACGTCCGCGGATTGGATAAACCTGTCGTCTTTGGAGAGATACGTAAAATTGTGACATTGCAATTGGACGGTATTGTTACTGTCATTTCGGCAAGATCTTTATAAGTGGTCCAAGAATCGACTAAACGTACAGAATCCTCTGACACATTAGGGAAGTAAACCTTTTGAAACCACTAAGAAATGCTATTTTCCCATCTTTTCACTGCTCGAAGCTGAAATTTATAAGTTGTCAGCTGTAAACAATGATTCCAAGACTCCTGGACAAAAGTTGACTCTGGTTTCCGGTAACACGACGTAAAGCGGACTCATTACTTGCCCAGCAACTGAAATAGTGGACATAATTGTATATGAATGAGTTGTGGATGATTTTGATTGGACGATTGCTTCCGTTGTTTTGGTCCCTTTAATATTTAATGTACTAACTAATGTACTAATGTACTAACTAATGTACATTTAATGTATTTAATGTACTAATTATAATATTTGCATGACTTCGCTATACACGAATTTTCTCTAAGCCTAGAAGATAGGCCACCCAACTAACGTAGAGTGGGCGATATGTGATTCTGAGAGTCTGCGCGTGAACGAGCAAGCGTTGGAAGTTTCATCTATTCAATAAAAAAAACATTATCACATGTCCTGGATTCTGGAAAGAAATTTATGATTTCTTGTAGTATGTAGCAAATAATAAAAAACTAAGCTCGTCGCATTTCAAACACCACAGGAAAACTAACACTATTTTGACTTTAGGTGAGCCACCAGCTGAAATTTACTGAAAAGTGTAGTTTAAATTTTCAAGTGGAAAAGATCCTTACCGAAGATGGAGAAATGAAAGTGAACTTTGAAACCTATGGTTCCTAGGTAATTATTTGTTTCATAATGAATCCAGTATTTCATAGAAAACTAGCGTTATACACAAAGAACAAGATTAAACGTCTTGTTCTATCAGTTTTTTGAAATCATCCTCGATATTTATACCTTATAATTTCTGATATTATATTGTTATTTACGTTTATCATTTACTAAGAGGTTAGTAGCAAAATACACAAAATATGTTGCATGCCAAGTTCTAGTATATGT
>JAGDQP010008604.1:31486-48177 GCA_022664845.1 Lepisma saccharinum
CATTCCATGCTTTGGCGTTTCGTTTCAGGGTCGTACCTCACAAACCATTTCTCATCCTCATGGAACCGGGTGCGCTCACAGGCAGCTGGTAAAGCACGTGCCACACCGTACACTGTTAACTCACAACTAAACAACGCCAGAATATAACTGTCGACACATGTCGCTTCTTGTGCGCTGCGGTTCGTTCCAATGTTGCAGAGTCGAGCGCAGTGACTGTATTCACCGACCTTTATTGACATAGGTTGTATTCTCACTCTATTGTTTATGTAGTGGAGGGATGTGTTCTACAAACATTTCGAACATATTTAAAGGAGAATCCTATTCGGTATAATGGCTGTAGATTAAAGATTCGTCATAATAACTGTATACATATGTGTAATATAGGGAAAGTACTATCAAAACATTTGGTGAAAGAAGTGAAAGATCATAAACGTTTTCTTGAATACAATAAAAGTTTCAAAGAAAGGATCATGTAAGTATGTCTATGAATTCTTTTTTTCAAACGTTGTAGAGAATTAGTACGTAATAGTGAATTCATTGCACAAATCATACCTGAAGTTATTCATGAACAATTTTCAGTAGAAAAACCTCTATTCACATCTTGAGGACACTATATCATTGACATGCAAGGTTTCAAAATCTCTGCACATTAATTTATTATGAGAGAATTTTGTATAGTATCCTGTGATGCCAGTCTTTTATTCCACTGTTTAGTGAAATTACCTTGTAAAATTACAGAATTAGGAGTAGGGTATCAAAAACAAATGTAATGGTTAACAGAAAAGTTTCAAAATTTAGAATGGGATAGTTCAAATGGGTAGAACATTGCAGATATTCGTAGAATAATATTTCAATTATGTACAAGTGAAGCTATATTCCTTTGTAGAGGTCTTGAAAAAGTACAAAATGTGAATGAAATAAAATGCCCTGCGTTGAAAACATTGAACTTGAACATTTGTATGTCAAAGTGTACTTATCATGACCCTGTGGAATTTAATGGTTGTGCACTAAGAAACTGTTTACAATTACAGTATTGGATAAAACATAAAAAGACAGAAAAAAATTGTAGAAACCTTAAGAGCCATGCAAATGTAAGAAGCATGTGCAACTTGTTTTATAGATCACTTTAGTTGATGTTCTTAATAAACATTATATTTATACCCTATTTTCTATATTTTATTTGATATAACCTTAATATCAAGATTTTTTAAATAAAAATATTTTTTACTATAATAAAATTGTTATTGACATTTTTCTTTTCTTTTGATATTTTTTTACAAGTGATTTTACAATTGTATCATTTTTCTTAAGATTCGTAGTATAAAAATAGGGAATATATTCTTTCCTTATACAATAAATACAGTACTTAATAATCCACAAAAAATATATTCTTCATGTTGAATTTGAGTTTTGCTTACACGATACAATTTACAATTTCGTTTTAAAAAATTTACAATTGGTTTACTAGGTTCATTTCCAAAGCTATAAAAAATTGCCCGTTCATTTTTATTAATATATATGGCAGTCCAATGAGTTCCAGGGGAAGTTGACGAACTTAAATTTACTATAAGTGCTGCCGGGTATTCAATTTGTTTTGGTAAAGTGTGCACTGAATAAACTGCAGTAAGCGTAGTGGCACTAGTACAGTCTTGAAGTATAACTTTTAAAATCTGATCCCTCCACATCACAATTAGTTTCACTACTTGGTGTTGGTTCATACATTGTTTTATTTTTAGGTGTAATAAAGGAATGTAGATGATAATATGTTAAAAACTTTGCATATACTGAAACTTCTTTCAAGGCACAGCGAAAACTTGTAAACTGATGAAGATGATGAGCACAACTTTGTGATGGAAAAGCTAAAGCATTATATTTTGGCCACATAATATCTTCTAAATTAATCACCTTTCTTTGTAGAAGAGACCTTAAAAAACCTGACGTGCTCTTCCATGCGCATACACACTTTCACTCCAGGAGGTATACTTAATAACTATGTTTTTAACTTCTTCATATTGAACCTCGCTTTCAATCCACCCTAAACCAAATACATGCTGACTAAAATATTCATTCACAAATCTCAAACTTGGAATACTAATTTTTGATATTGGAAAGGGAGGTTTCAAAAGCCACGTTTGAAAACTATTAGCATCAGGATTAACTATGGCTAGTTCTTTAACTATGACATTATTTTCTTAACTACACTCAAACGCTCAAAAGTGCATGACAGTCGTCATGGTCAATCACAAACTGAATTAAATTTCACATTGTATGATCTGTATATACATTACGATCTTTATCAATTTGAATAAGCGAATCAAATTGAGCGTAAAGAATACATGAAATAGAATGCGCCGGTGCTTCACTGAACCCTATTTTGAGATTAATAGGAGAATCTTTAATAACATCCCACGAAGAATCATCTAAAGTTTTAGTAGAAGAAATAATAAAAGCATAAAGAGTATATCCATGGGAGTAATCAGAATATGTGATCGCATGATTCACATTTTCATGAAATATACCTGTTCCAGAGTACAGGGGTATGATAACTTCGAACGCATAAATGATTTCCATAATCAGGAGTAAGAGGAGTGGGAGGATAAAATTGAGAACCAACTTGTACTTGCAATTTATCAATATTAAAATTTTGGACGAGGAAGGGATTTTCATGGTATTTTTCATTGAATGCGATGTTTGCAATAAAACCAATAATTAGCCCTTTGATACATTTCCAGGAAATATATTATGAAGATTATATGAATCAACATTTGCAGGTATAGTATGTACTCTTGTTTCAACTCTAGTCATTGGTGATTTTCCAGTATCATGAGTCATAAAACTGTTTATTGTAAAGCTAAATCAGCAGAAATATTAATTCGGTGAACATAAAGAATAACCTCTTCCAGTTTAACTTTAAATAAAGAATTTTCAGCTGCCATTAAGGGGAATGCATCTTTAGTACGACTTAATTTTATACGAAGATTAACTTTATTTGGAAGAATACGATTTGATCCAAAATATCTGTATGGAGTCGTCCAAACATATCAATGAATGCGCTACCAGCAACAAGAGATTTTCGTTTATAATAACCAACACTATTTTCATTGAAAGTATTAAAATGTCCTCCTGTATCCTTATACCATATCCAGTGGTTAAATGAATTTTGCTTGTATCTTCAGAATAATTAAGTGAAGGGTATGTTCATAATATGCTCTGAATGGGTATGTTGCATTCGATGAAGAAACTATTTTATCATTTCAAGAAACATCCACTTGACTAAAAAGTGCATGTAAGTAATTATTAACGGGCGCTACAATATCTGCCACAACGGCTGGGGGCCTGCTGCTGCTTGCTAGTTGTAAATTAGCTCCATTTTCCCTCAATATTTTACCCTTCACATAAAGATAAATATGTGCAGGATGGATATCTTCACCAGTATCTCCAGGTATAAAAAAATCTATAGGTCACTCAGAAGAAAGTGAAGAAATTGGTCCATACTCTACCATACGAGATGATTAGATCGCAGTTTGTGTCATTGGGACAGAAACTAATTCGAACTCATTCGTACAGCAATCATTACTTTTAAGTGTAAGAAACGACATATTTAAGTAAAAGTATCTCTACTTTTCTTCTTTTTAGATACTCCTCGCCTTTTTAAAGTTGGTGGTCCAATACGTACGGAAGCCTAACGTTTACGTGTCCTTCTCTTACTGCTTCCACTAAGCAATTGATTAACTTTATTTTCAGCTTTGCTTCTTAAGATGAGCCTGCATCGCGAACTCGTTCTTTTAAAGAATCTTTAATAGAACGGTTTTAAGCATATCCCCTGCACTGCTGAATCCCCACCCTACTTGAATTCCTGTTTGTAAAGCTTGTCGTCCTACTGCTTTTGCCCATTGTTTAATGAATGGCATAGCAAATCGAAAAAGTCCTCGAAATAAACTTTCAATCCCATGTCCCCGTTGATAAACAGGTCCTGTAAAGTAAGGTATATCTCTACCTCTATGCATAATTTCATATCTTTTCATTTTCATGAACGCTTAAAGTGAAATGTTACGGTCAAGGTCCCAGATGCGAATGTTAAATTTCAACCTGTTTGATCCTTTAGTAGTACTTCTACAGTTTCAAATGAATGTTTTGCAAGTGGAAAATAATGTACATTCTGAAAAGTTATTGTTTGTACTTTCCCTGATGATTATCGGCCATAGCTATAATTCGTAAAAGTGGTGCTTTTGTATCACCTACAAACTGAGGTTGAATAATATCTGTATAAACAAATACTTGATGAGGATAACTAATATCTAAAAATGGTTGTCTAGGAATACGACTATCTTTTAAAATATTAATATCAGGTTCAAAACCTAATTGCAATGCTAGCGGTGAGAAACGTAAAGATTTTATATTATGATCAACTTTTGCAGTCACAATGTTTGAATATTCAAATTTTATACTTGGATTTATTTTATTCAATTCATCTAACAATTGTTGAATGGTGGAATAATATCCTTGAGTTATTTTATGTTTAACACCATCATACCATATTATATTTTGACCAGTAATAATATTATCGCACGTTAAGGAAATATGAATTTCACTTAATCCTACCATCCACGAATTCTTTAAATGTATTCGATTATTAAGAATATTGAAAAAATGTGTTGGACGATTATTAGAATAAATTTGAATACTACCATTTGAAGAAAGTTTAATGTAAAAACTATCATCACTACTTTCAGAAATTATTTTCTTTTAAAATGTAGTGTTACACTTAACGTTCCAAATTGAAATGGCAATTTCCCCATGCACATCTTTTAAGTCTACATGAAGAGTATCAAAATATTTCTTTTCAACTTTAACATAATGTGGACAATCGAAAATAAAGGATTTATTCTTTCCGTAGTGATAATCTTGAATTCCAACTTTTCTAATTAGTTTACCATAAAGAAGTTGATCTTTTACAATATCAATACATACATTAATTTCTAAAGGAATAAGATAATCAAGATTTGTGTGGAAAGGGGCTGGAACGTTTAGAAACTTTGGTTTCTGTTTTGGATTCATGGGATAAAAGTGAACTATGCGTGTATTCACTTTAAAATCATTATTAAACCCTAAAGTAATTTGCAATCCAGGACTCACCGTGAAAAGATATTCACGTTTACGAATACGTTTATGAGAAATATAAACTTTATCTCTACCTTCCTCATATTGTATAAGGATTGGATTTTCTTCTATTACTAAAGAATATGCATTGATCATCCTTTCAACACTAACCATTTCTACATTATGGAACTTTTTATTAAGAATACTACTTTGCTCAAATACATGCACATTTTCTTTCTCATCATATTATTTTCCCATTTGTTTAAGTAAAATTGTACGAATAGTATCTAAAATCGATTGTATTGATTCATGATATCCGGGTGGAAATTTTATATTATATTCCTTTATATTTTTATCCCCTACTTCAATAATACGTTTTTCTTCTTTAAGAATATTATAAAAACTCAGTGGAATAGAAATTACACTTAAACCTACCACTCAATTTCCCGTTAAATAATTTGGCTAACAAAGTTTCGTAGTATAGGAACTTGTTTTATTTCGAAAAATATTATTGGAAACATTTGATGGCAAGGTGACATAAAACCCGTCGGCTTGTTCCTGAGAGAGCAAGTTTACGACTGAACAGATTTTTCTTAAACCCAACTATTCATAGATGAAGGATAACCCAACCATTTAACATAAATCCAACCTTTTCTACGCTATAATACTTTTTCAATTAAATAAGTTTTTTGTTTTCCTACAAATACTTTTCGTAATTCTTGTTGATAAAGTTAACCTGTTATAACTTCTAATCTCGAATTTTATAAGTAATAGGATTACTTTTAATACCCTGGTTAACTAAAAATATTTCGCGAGCCCATTTCGGTAAATATCCTTTTTCTAATTTGTGTTTATATTTACCTACTCGGAAATCTCCCACTTGAAATTTCCACTTTTTGTTTACTTTGTTTTCGTGTCCGTATAGTCTTTCCCAAATCTTATTAACATTAGAATAATTAACTTGTATAGGAGCATATTCAATGGAAGAATGTTTAGCATGATTATAACTTTTTACAAGATCTTGTAAAATATCAATATAACGATAAGGATTTTCAGCAGTGAAATATTTATATTTTTTTTCTTTTAAAGTTTGAATATAACGTTCGACAAAATCAGCTTTGATTTCAAAATGTACACCGTAGTGATTCCCCTTAAATTTTTGAGAAAAACACGTTTTACATGTTTATTATAAAATTCAGTTTCCAAATCAGTTTGACAATGAAGTAAAGGTGATTTTCTTTTACTGAATATTGTTTCTATTGCTTTTGCCATGACAGGACACGTTTTGTTTTTAACTGGAATACAAATTGTATATCGACTAAAAGCATCAATGCTGCATAAAATATATTTATATCTATCGTTATACTTTGATACATTTTGCATACCTGCTAAATCCATTTGTATTAATTCATTTGGTGCATTAACATAATATTTTTACAAGAAAAATGTTTACGTGCATGAGCATGTAAAGTGTATGTATCTTGTGAAGCTAACATTTTTCTTACTTTTTCCTGAGAAAGAACAGTTTTCTTTTTAATATCGAGATACTACCTAAAGAATTTGAATGTGCATACGCATAATAAATTTGGTGAAGCTACATATTTAAAATTTATATTCTTTATAATTTTTAAATAATGAAGAATAACCGTTGTTTTTTCCTTGACTAATAATATTTTTCTTCTTTATTATTACTTTACAAGTATTCTTTTTCCTTTTTAGTACTTTACAACTAATATTCTATTTTAATATTTTACTAGAACCTCCCCCAAATTGAAAATGAATTAATTGTAATGGAATATTAATATCTTGTAATAAACTTCAAAAATCTTTAATACCAAGTGGATTTCTAGGAGTCTTTCGAGTTCTTACCACATCGTTGATAAGATCAATAATATTTGAACCTGGGCTTACTTTATTATCTATAGGTACTGCACCAGTCTGATCCCAACTGATACGATTAGAAGCCTGTAGGAGATTTAATAATACTTGAGTCTTTTTAGCGAATGAGTTTGGTACTGAACTATTAATATATTGAATCTTGGGCAACATATTTGACGATTCAGAATTGTAAACGGGTAAGTCAACTGTTTTTTGAGATTGTGGAGTATATTCTAAATAACGATGTAGTCCTTGTTGATACATTTTGCATTTTTCATCGATAGAAATATCAGTTCGTTTTAAAATTTCATCCGTTTCATAAACAAATCGTGATTGGTGAGACGTTGCAGACTATATAGTCGAATACAATTGAGCTCTTGCATTTTCTGGAATGAGTACCATTTTTTGAAATTGTGAAGACATTTTAACCATTAAATAAGCTTCAAGTCACAGCACTTAAGATTGGACCTAATAATAAAGGCAGAAAAGCACCGTTTTTGCATTAATAGTTTACGTTTCTTTTTTAAACTTGAACGTTTAAGAGAGAGTGCACGAAATGTCTTATGTCGACGTAACCTTTGGTTCTGACGAGGAGAAAGTTTAAGGTTACCATTTAAAACATTTTTACCTACTTCTGCAATAGTTCGAATAACGCCACCAGCTGCACTTTGAACTAGTGCGTTACGTATCTTATTCTTACATTTACAAATTGTACGTAGCTCATTCAGATGATGTTTTATGCTTGACATCCTGATGCCAACTGAGATGAATTGGTTTATTCATGCCTTTTACATATGCATAGTTTCATCTGGAACTATATTTGTCCGAAGACATAGAGCATCCGGTGTAGACTGAGTTAAATCGAAAAGTAAATATGAATAAGGTTCAGCAGTAGCATTTTCAAACACTTGAATTACATCTTTACTATACTGTAGCATAACCTGCCTTGCTAAATATTGTATTTGTAACTTATCTCTAGGATTTTTGATCGCAATGATATAAGGCGTTTAATGATATATCACGTGCATGTTATACTTTAGGAAATAAATTTTGAACTATAAAAATAACACTTAGATTCTTATGATATGCCAATTTGGTGAAAATTTTCGAAACATCAGCATTAGTTTTTGTCATAAGATCATCCAGAATGAATAATGAATTTTCCTGAATTTCAAAAGTATTCATATCTGGAATTCCAAAATGAAATCGTGTATTACTTATCTGACTTGATAATTTAGGTATCACAGCACCATAGCACCAAATTATTTCGTTAAAATGACTAGAGAACATTGATTTACGATAGATTAATAATCTACTTAGAAAATAACTTTCCCCAGCTCTGTTGGAACCTGAAAGGAGGATAGTGACAGGATGAAGGAAGGGAAGCATCATGACTTAGGGACAAAAGAAAAATGAACTAGCAGTCGTTACATCGTCGTCTTTTATATCCAAAAGGAAGTGTTTCGGTACATTGTGATGTGTTTTTATTTCAGGTCTAGATATAATTTTGGATCATGGCTTCCTGTAGATTCCATTAGGATTACAAATTATTTTCTTTTCAGAATGATGTTTAACTAAATTTAGAAATTGATCAAAATCAACAATTTTACGCGCACGATAATTTAAAGTGATTCCCCGAATTTTGTAAGTGGGTTTAATATTAACAGTCTTATTTTCCCTCTCCTTATACGAATCATTCTTCGGCCCTAACCCAATGAAAATAGGAATCTCCCACACCTCTTTTGACTTCATTAGTTAAATCACCTAAGTAGTTCCCTGTAGGAAGCAATGGAAGTTGGTTTCTCTTTTGTCTGTGGAAGATAGAATCTGTATCTGAGTAGATAGCATTTTCTATTCCCACTTTTTCCAATAAACCATATAATTTCAATCTAGCCCATGATGAAATAAAGGCTGACAAGATAACAATAGAAAAGGAATTAGGAGCATTAACATTTTCTAAATCCCTGTATGTTACTACCAAGTCATCTTCTCCAATCAGAAGTACATTTTGTACTTCAAAGTGAGGTGTTCAGAGGATATCCAAAAAAGACTTGGCATCATTAACTACTCTGGTCCGTCCTAAATCTGTTCTCTGTTACCACTTCCCAAACAGAGAGTATAAAGAGTTTTGCGATATAGCGCAAACCAGGGCTTTTACTGATGTTATCAGGATTAATTTCTATACCTTCATGCTCCGCATACTCCTCAATAAACTTCTGCTTTTCCTCCTTACTAAAACACTGAGAGGGAAAACGATAAGCTTCCTGTTTTATCTGCAAGAAGTTATTAACATAATCTTCAAATAATCCCTCTATCATCTCGAACTCATAAATTTCGTAAGTATCAAGAATGATATACACTTTCTTCGTACTCTCATGCAATTCAGGAGTGCAAAACGTGCCGGTGAAACAGCGTTGGTCAACAGTACAGTTACAATCATTACTATTCATTTCTTCCATGCAAGTACGACAGAGGGGGAATACGAGACGTCCATTCGCATTATATGGAAACAAAGAAATAGCTAGATCTTGAGGAGGAAGAACTTTACAGAAAACAACTAAGTGAATTTGTTTTGGGATCAGGACCTGCTTTCCTCCGATAAATGGTAGGCTTACCAATACGGAGAGTTCTCTTTCTCAAGATCAATATGTCAACATAACGTCTTCGTCTTCAGGACACTCATAGAGAGATCTGAAAACTTCAGTCCTACTTCCCTTGAAAGAGTCTTTAGGCACTAATCCACCTTCAATATTTTTACAGTATTCTTTAATAAATTGCCGAATATGCGGATTTTCCTTAACTTGTTGATCCCATTCACATTCATACATTTGTACAAGCTTTAGACCACAAGTTTCTAAATATTCCTTTCTCCTCATTGTAGCAATTTCTCGGTCATTTAATTTTTCGGCATTCGTGTCATTGAGAGGCACGTGGCAACCTTGCTTAATGCATGAATGACCATGTCGAAAACATCCATAAAATTCATAGATAGTACGATGTTTCTTATCGTACCCGTCCACTTTGAATCGTCCAAATTGAACTTCATCTCCTTTTTCAGCCATATGAATAGAAACATCATTTCCTATGAATTCCATATATTTTAACCATCTTAATGCTTTCTTACTCTGAGAGTTACGTTGTCGATACCCGAATGGGGGAGTTACTTACAGCAATACTTTTCTCTTGTAAATATAAAGATCGAAAGCATTTCATCAAACACGCAGCAATAGAACTTACTTGAAAAAAACACTGCATCCCTTCAGTCTTCTGTTCAATTAAGTGTGAAAACTTAATGACCGCCTCGCACAATATATGAACATCACTCCTGCAGTATTCTAACATTTCTCGTTGTAAGTTAAATGTAAGGTCTTTTTGCACACACTCCTTATGCCAAACCTTCAAACCTTGGCGTTTACTTTGTGATTTTCCTTCATCATCAAGAAGTTCAAGTTTTGGCCATGCTCCATTGTAATTTTGACTGTCCTCAGTGTTGAACAAAAACGGAAAATCTCTCTTCTTTAAACTTTCGCCTAATCCCATGGTAGTCGGTAATTTTGATAATTTCACGGACGGTGTGAAAAAATAGGTATCTTGAAAAGTAATATTACGTACACTCATCTGTATAATTTTCACACCTTGGCTTATTGTTTGAGAAGTGATTTTGTTCCTTTTCAATGAGTGTACGTGAAACAAATACGGAATCGAATTTCGCGGTGTTATGCGCTAAAGAAACCACTGTATTAAACTTAGGGCCTTGATGGAGGACATGCTTTACAAAGCTTTCAATATTATAAAACACAAAGTCCCTTTCACCTTGTGAATTACCACATTGAAAACATTAATAACTCTCCTCCATATGGTTCTTATATTTAAAACAGCGGTGTGAGGTGCATATTAGATTTGGCCGGTGTTCACGTGCCCCTTTTTCGTTTTCATTTAATAGCATGGTTTCAATATCATACACTATATAGCAAAAAGCAGTTTCAGGTTTCATTTTCGTTTTTTGTACGAAACAGAAATGATCCTCATTAACGTACAACTTACAAATAGTGCAGAATTGATCTCCACATGCATGAGGTTTGCTCTTTCTTTTTCGGGAATCAACCTTTACACCACACTGTTGACACAATTTAACATAGCAACGTACATGTTTTCCCCTCGCCTTCGTGCTATGCTTATTATAGCATGATTGTAAGGGAAATGTTCTTAAACAACTATTACAAGTACTAGGTCTCTCATCGTCAGAAGTTTCAAAATAATGATACTCCTCGCAATGTTCGCAAAGGTATTCGCACTTGTGTATATTACGCTCAACAAACAGCTTCAAACAATCCCTACAATAACCTTTACTTCTTAAAAAGGCCGTAATTTTCTCAATAACATCAAAATGCTGGTCATGATAAAACAAAAATAATTTATTCTTGGTTTGCACATTACCACTATAAATCACCTCAGGGTCTCGAGTAGCTGGTTTTAGTGCATATACTACAATCTGGGATCGATTAACATAATAATCTTGAAACTGATCAATAGCATCAATACTCCCACCCAAAATTGAAATATTAATATTTGCTTTCTTACATAGAGCTATACCTTCTTTCCCACTTCAAATTATGACTTTTCATGTAAGTTACCTTACAAAATTCGCCTAAAGTTCGTTGCTTGGCAAGACTAAAGCTCTTGGTAAACAATCTTATGACCTGGCTCTTAATTTAGTCACTGGCATATTGTATGCTTGTAAGCTCCAATTTAGCTCCAGAGGTAAATACTTATCATCATTCCCCTTCTTCCTTTCGCCTTGTCCGCGAATAGGGTCGGATATGTTAGCCTTAATGATAACACTATCAGCTAACAGGAAAGATTTATTCGAATTGAGGATATTCTCAATCGAACGTAAAATATGATCGGCAGTTAGATGAATTCTTCTACCCCACGGAATGAAAACGTCTTTCCCGTTCACGTCATTGGTACTTTCAATACTAAATACGACCCAGGATTGTGGATCAGCATTAGATAATAAATTATCTAGTGCAAATTGGAAAAGTTTCTCAACATAGCCAGCCGGGGTCCGGCTTTCGAACGTATGGAGATTTCTCTACCTTTCACTGGAAACTTACCAAAACAGCGAACGTGTTCACCTATAATTTTAAAGTGATCGTCACCTGTTCCCTCTTGCAAAATAATATTATCTTCCACTTGATCAACATGATTTATAAGATGATTCATCCTATCAGGACTCAAAGGAGTATCCCTCATATAAATCGTAGGCTTGATCACATATCCGATTACCCTTTGGAGAAAGAACACAGTCCGTATCACAAGAAAAGCTATCAACAAAAGTTAAGGTAGGAGCTGGAGAAGGAATAAAAGAAGTAAAAGGTGCAAAAGAAGTAGATGGTATCGGACTGCAGATAGGTTTTACCGTAGTTACGAATGTAGTTGCCTGCGGTAATACAGACGTAACTACATTCACAGGAACAGAAGTAGTAGTAGAAGTACAAGAAGTTGTTAAAGCACACGCAGAACTTACAGTAGAAACAGGAAAATATTCTCCAAAGGTTAGTCCCGACTGTGAGGTACAATATTCAATGAATCATCTGAATTCATAGACACATATACTTCCTGAATATCATCTCTTACAACAGGAATTAATCCAAAATGAAAGGCAACATGAGGATGAAGCATTGTCGCATTATTTTCGTCAATGGGTTCAGTCAATAGCATATAATGCTGGAAAGTCAGCCTAGCGTTAGAGGGGCAGCCAAAGAAGGCATTACCTAATTGAATCAATTAATTTGCATGAAGACATGCACCAAATATCTTATTCAAATTAGAGTGGGATAGAAGCCGAAGATGAAACAAAAAGTTAAAAACATTACCAGAATGGCTGGGGAGTATCCACTGCCTGGCTAAACGGCACAATTCTACCCAGGTGTCATACATCGACTCAGAGTCGGCGAATCCTTTAGCCTTCTCAGCCAGGATAAGATGATCAGCACTGGTGAATCCGGTGGTGAAATCCATTCTTGATCGTCTCAAATACTTCCGTTACTTATACATAAAGTTGATTGCAAAAGATGATTCCTGTAAATAATATACAGAAATGAACTCCGTGTTCACAAAAACAGTCCCAGAACAATAATCAAGTAGATAATATTTCACTTTTTTCTTCAAAAAGTACTCACATAATTTTCTTCTTAACAAATTAGTTATTTAAAATATTCTTTATAAAAGCTATATTATTTTCTACATACGTGCAAAAAGTGAGTTATTAAATATTATCAATATAATTCTATAAGATGGTCTAATTATTTGATCTTTCTTTACGCTTGCGCAGATGCTTATTTAGATTACACTCAACTCAGCGTTTAAACAGATTCCCCACAAGTCTATGTTTACACACAGTTGTTCCCCATAATTCTGTGTTTAAACAGATTCATCATCAGTCTATGTTTACACACATATAGATTCCCCACAACTCGGTGTTTAAGGAGGTTCCTCACATGTCAATGTTCACACACACATATACACACATAACCTACATAATACTAACAAACATTCTTTACACAACATGCTAATGAAAAAAGGATATCCCACTAATATACTCTGGATACCCTGACGATAGAGTATGAATACCTTAACATTTACTTTTCACATTTAATTTTGATAAAAGAAATCAAATTACCTTTAATTTAAGTTTCGCTCAGTTAGAAGAAGAAGAAGGAACATAACACAGTGTAGTCTTCACTTTCTTCTCCTTTTCAAAACCTACAAAAAATAAGAAAGTTATTCAATCATTACTAATATTTTAAGAAAAGTTTAATTAATTATGCTAAAGTCACTAAAATTAATCTTCACTCTCGCTCATACATAGGTATAAATAAAACAAGTGATATTAAAAAATAGTACAAAAGTTTGACAGAATTGCTGGAAAGTCAAAACTTGATAGAAGTCCCCAAATTCACCTCTGTGTGAAGTTTCTCTTGACTACTCACGCAAATCGTAAGCAAAATGTTTCAGATAATTACTCAGTCAAGGAAGGCAAGCGTGTTTGAAAATAATCATTTAGTTTATGAAGTCCTCTGAAACGCTTCTTTTGAATACGTCCCCCGCTATCATATGAGGCATTGATGCTCAAAGGACATAAAATGAAACTTAATTATCCAACCAAATCACATGTAAAGCATCTAACGCATGTGTTACTAACACTGGTTATCCATTCGATATGCTATGGATTTCCTTACTAGTGCAAGTGACAACGAAATTACAAAGGGAGGGTGTTCTCAAACATTTAAGAGGTACATAAAGAAACATTAAGTTTCTTTTTAACATATATTTATGTACTAGGTATGCACCTTACAGGCTAAGCCTGCCACATGCCGTCCTTCAGAAATGTTAGCTACTTGTCTGGCCTATAAATGTAAGTTCAATAAAGAACTAAATGCTAGATTCGCGCTATACATATTTCCTTGCCTATTCAATAACAGCATCATATATTGCTGAAAGATTAGTCTTTATTTATCTTCAACACGTCTCAAATCTCCCATCTGATGTTCAACTATGAAATACCGTGCAGTATTTCAACGCGAACCTCATGCAGACGAGATAAGAAGAATCCTTATTGCGCACCACCATACATGATATACTTTCGTTCTATCAAGTGATTTTCTTATCTTAATTGTAACTTGCATTGCCAGCCTCTCTCTCTTATAACACACTTCCGAATAACCTCAACAACTTTTATCGTCTGCGTAAGGTTCGCGTTTAGTTGTAACATGGCATTGCATACTTCAACTTCTTTTATAGGACTGGAGATATGTTGGTAGTAAAACAAAAACATATTTCAGCAGTATATAATACTCTTCTAATATGGAAATTGTTGGTTCTGGACTGAAACAGGTATATGAGCCAGGTGAACAGAAAATATTTTTTCCTAGTCTTGCATCCCAGGTAGGTGGTGTTAAAAGAACGAGTTCTTTACATTGACTCCGAATCTCGTTTGTCACCACAGAGCATCGTACCTGACATGCCATAACTAGCAAAACCTGATGTCAATCGGGAAACTTTTTATATTATCAAGCGTATTTTTGAAGAAAAATCCAAAGAGCATCTTTACTATAGCCTGTTACATCTCTTTCCAATTGTGAGTGAATGAATTGCTATTACCGTCCGAAAGGAGCTGATGAGCTCATATGGTTTTTGCTAAAGTGGACTGTGGACCACTCGGTTCAATGAACCCCGGCAGAAATTGCAAAGAAAGTGAGTGCGCTAAACCTCTCGGCCACCCTGAATTTCCTTTTCATTCTTATTCTAAGAATTATTTGAACCTGTTAATATCACTAACGTTGTTTGATCACGCGACCACTGGGCGGAACGAAACTCACTGTTGTTCTGTTTATATTAACAAGTATTTCTCTACGTTTTTTCATAACCAAAGGATTGCATTTGCTTATACCACTTTTCAAGATTCTGCCACTCCATTAAGTAACTAGCTATGGTGCACAGAACTCGCAAGTTTATCGCCGAAGAAACAAATGTTCCCTATTAGATTCTATCCTGACAAGATCAACCAAATTTAATCATGAACATTACCTCTCGCAGATTCCTTCTCATGTTGTTCCTCCATGATTTCTCGGTCTTCCCAACGACCCCCTTCCCTCCAGATTATCAATGACGATAGAATATTATCATCTATCTTTCCCTCATCCGAGCTACAATGACTAGCCAATCTAAGGCGTAATGATTCCATTGTTATCACATCCAGTAAATCATACGATATATGGAATTCTTCATTATGCAGGCTTCATTATGGATGCCCTTTAGGCATCTATGACTCTGGCCGGGATTAGGGAGGGGAAAGGATTCGGGAAGGTATCGGCCAGGATCTATGTTGAAGGTGCCATCCCGGCATTTGTCTGTTGTGACAGAGCAGGATGTTCGCCCGCTAGGGTTCGAACTCACGACCTCCGGAATACAACGCCAACGCTCTGCTACTGAGCTGCTGTAATAATTGAATCAATCAGGATGAGACAAGAAGGTTGTAATATCCGATTACTACATACAATTCACATATCAACTACAGTAAAGAGCATATGTAGTTAACATTGACTGTGACAAAGAACTCAAATGTGGCAGGCATGGTGGCTCAGTTGTAGAGCGCTCACCTCTGGTGCTAGGGGTCGTCGGAATGATCCCTGCTCATGCCATGTGAGCTTTGTGGTGGACAAACACCGTGTGCGTGGGTTTACTCGGGGTGCTCCCGTTTCCTACCACTTTCTTCATTCCGCCAATTCATCCCATCATCATCCATACGGCTTGAGCCATAGTTGCCTAATGACCTTAAAATAACATTCAAATGTGGCAGGGACAGACACAAAAGTAATTTAGGAGACTTAATGAACTGAGTTGATCATGATTTTCGTTTTTTTAATATGAAGATTGGAAATTCAACTTAATTTTGCTATTACATTACCAATAGTTCTTTTCAAATATTGGGAAGTTCTTTTGTATCTATGTCATTCTTCTGAGTCATACTTGACTTGTTCACATTATTTAATTTTTCACTCAGAAATAACTTCATATCGCTACAAAGATAGGTGTATGACGTGTTTCTTGCTTTTTAATGTAAGGATATATATACGCAACATTTCTAGAAACGCACACACTCTGATATATATATCATCATCATCATCATATTCAGCCGTTTTCTATCC
>JAGDQP010008604.1:48277-62344 GCA_022664845.1 Lepisma saccharinum
ATATATATATATAGAGAGAGAGAGAGAGAGAGAGAGAGAGAGAGAGAGAGAAAGAAATAAAAGCCTCACTCCCCTTTACGAAAAGCATTGCCGAGTATTGCACAAAAGCCTATGGAACGAAGTTTCGCTGTTCAGTCTCTCATTTCAGGTGAGTCACCTGTTCTACGTCACGCCGGCTTGCTTTTGTGCTCAGGAATTTTTCGTCATTCACTACGCTCGGACCTTGGATATTCCCCTCCCAATACGCCCACATGCGCCAACACCCGTAATATCTTTTGCTTTGTGTGTACACCCAGTACAGTGCGAGACATATCTTTCTCCATATCTAACACATCATACAAGATTCGATGTTCTTCCATCTCCTGAATCCTTGGTAGTTCATTCTCTAAATCCCTTACAATACTCTCCTCCGCACACCGCCTTCTCTCCTCCCCCTCCCTCACCATAGCCACTTCATCTGCAATAGGTGGAATAAGAGCGTCAACGGCTGGATCCAACATCGCATTCATTTCTTGGTACAGTACAGGTGCACTACTCGAATGTACCCAAATTGTTTGTGGTACAGCGCTACCGTACCTCAATGGAGGTGTTGTTGGATTCATCCGTAGCCAACCGTAAAATGCATAGACCTCGGTTTTCCCTAGTATTTGGTAGATCGTGTTTCGGTCAAGTTGACCCTCCCCAATTTTGCCCGCATGGCACAAATCATGGAATAGTCTTTGTACTTCTACAATCAAACGTTCAAAATCACGCATAAGTACCGCGAAAAGGTCTAAAACGTAATCAGCCAATTGACATGATTTTATCAGATCATATACACGATGCCAGTAATGGTATAGTAGATTATTAATAAACTTGTACCTTACCTCAGGCTGCAACGTACGTTGCCCCAGCGACTCCCAGTAGCACATGCTCCGCCACGCGTACCGCTAGTTTTCGTCGTTTGTTATATATGTTAGTTATTCTACAACATTAATAAGTTAGTTATTCTACAACTTTTTAAACACGCATACATTTATACGTTATACATTTATTGTACGTGTGGCATTCTTTTCTGATACGTACCTACAAGCGTTCTTCTTTTTTGTCCTTCGTACACGTTCTGAATGGACTCCGTCCTTATTAATGATTCAGGATGCTTCTCACTGCTTCTCTTTCTCCCTCCGCATCCTGTCTAACGGTGATTGTTAGTTCTTTAACGACTTTTCCTTTGTTCGATTGGTATCTCAAATGAGACCATTCATTCACAATTACCACTATGCTTATTTCAGCTTAAGGACATACATGCATCATTATCACATATCCTATCAACATTTATGTTCATTGCTTAAATCATACTGTTCCACAATTCTACCTTTACGGAATATTAATTTCTAGGTCAGAACAGCTGGTTTAGGTGTAATTTCAAGAGTCCTATTTGATGTCTAGTTAAGCAGGTTCAGTGTGCAGTTTGATGTGGGTTTGACCTTGTACGGAATCACTAGTAACATTTCCATTCATTCACCATGTTTTGTCAAAATGCTCAATGATTCTTTTACGAACATAGATTTAAATCCAACATGTAGTCCCGGGGCTATAGCCGTTTAAATTCCTTAAATTTTCTATTGCATGTTGTGATATACATATATTACCAATTGGACCCTTCTATGGCTCAGCTGGTGAAAACAACCATATTAAGTCATTTACCCTTGGTACCATCCCGAAATGCCTATTGGATACTGAGATATTTGTTTTACCAAGTGGGCCCGTAAAATGACCCCGGAGGTAAAAAGACCCATAATTAATCATTGAACCCTGTTTCCATCATGAAATAATGTCCATTGGATACTTTAATATGTCTATTTTACTAAGTGGGCCCCAGTGGCCCCTAAAGTGAGCCCGGTGGTAAAAAGGTCCACATTAAGTCATTTACCCTTGGTACAATTCCGAAGTGTTCATTGGATACTGTAATATGCGTATATTACCGAGTGGGTCTCAGTGGGCCCCTAAAATAGTCCCGGTGGTAAAAAGACCCATATTACCTCATTTACCCTTGATACAATCCAGAAATGTTCATTGGATACTGCAATATGCATATATTACCGAGTGGGTCCCACTGGGCCTCTAAAATAGTTATTCACCCTTGATAAAACCCCGAAATGTTCGTTGGGTACTGTAATATGTCTATTTTACTAACTGAGTCCCAATGGGCCACTAAAATGACCCCGGAGGTAAAAAGATCCATATTTAATTAAAGAACCCTGTTTCCAGCACGAAATGTCTATTGAATACTGTGATATCTGTCTTTTACCGAGTGAGTCCCAGTGAGCTCCTAAAAGGACCCCGGAGGTAAAAAGACCCACATTCCTTCATTAAAGCCGGTTTTCATCACAAAATGTCCACTGAACACTGTGATATGCGTATATTACAGAGTAAGCCACAGTGGGCCCCTAAAAGGACACCGGAGGTAAAAAGACCCATATTTAATCATTGAACACTGTTTCCATCACGAAATGTCTATTGGATACTATTATACCTGTCTTTTACTAAGTGGGTAACAGTTAAGTTCTGAAAGAATCCCGGAGGTAAAAAGGCCCACATTTAATCGTTAAACCCTGTTTCTATCACGAAATGTCTATTGGATACTTTGGTATTTGTCTTTTACCCATTGGGCCCCAGTGTGCCTTTAAAATGGTCGCGATGGTAAAATGACCCATATATAATCATTGAACCGTGTTTCCATCACGAAATGTCCATTGGATACTGTGATATATGAGTTTTACTAACTGGGCCCCAGTGGGCCCCTAAAATGACCCCAGAGGTAAAAAGACCCATATTTAATAATTGAACACTGTTTACATCACGAAATGTCTTTTGGATACTGTGATATCTATCTTTTACTAAGTGGGCCCCGGTGGGCCCCTAATGTGGTCCCGGCGGTAAACAGACCCATATTCAATCATTGAACAGTTTCCATCACAAAATATTCATTGAATACTGTGATATTTGTCTTTTACTAACTGGGCCCCAGTAGGCCCCTTAAATGACCCCGGAGGTAAAAAGACCCATATTATCGTTGAACCCTGTTGACATCGCGAAATGTCCACTGAATACTGACATATGCGTATATTACCGAGTAGGCCCCGGTGGGGCCCAAATAAGACCCTCATATGCTCCTGGTGGTATAAAGATCCATATTTAATCATTGAACCCTGTTATCATCATAAAATGTCCACTGAATACTGTGATATGCATATATTACCGAGTGGGCCCCAGTGGGCCACTAATATGCTCCCGTTGGTAAAAGGACCCACCTATATTTCGTCATTGAACACTGTTTCCATCACAAAATGTCCACTGAATACTGTGATATGCATATATTACCGGGTAGATATTTGCCTTCTTTTTTGCTGTTTATGCATGACAACATGTCGTTTGCCACATTTTTTAAAATTACTTCTGTCAACTGTATGTCTAACGTGAATTTACAAACGAAACCGATATTTTTCTTTACATTATACGGTACTTTGTAAATAAATCAATGGTCAAGTATATGCAGTAAGTTCTTCCCAACAACTGAAAAGACTGATTCGCGAGCACAGGAGGATATGCCAATCATTCAGTTATGCATAGTTTTCGTTCAAATAACTGCATATCGAAATTGATAAAGACCCTGTATATTCCTTAATATATTCAGATTCATTGTCCAATTGAAAATGATATACTGTTTACGGACTACAGTGTTTACTTATGTTTAAATAATGGTCTCCTTTAATCGTTTTGCTCGTATCTATTTTGACTAATTCCATTATAGGTTTATTATCTATTAGTGTGTTGTACTATTACGCATAATCAATAACAATGTAAGTAGGAACTGATACCGTAACTATTTCATGTATTCTGTTTTAAGCACAAAACTTTACGGCCACCCTATATTTACACCTAGGACGTATTCGGTTTTGACATGTTAACGATACGTTCATGTTTCCTGTTTTTATGTGCATTCTGTACATTAGATAACTTAATGACTCAAGGTTTCAACTATTTAGCATAAATATTACACTTTTCTGAATTAATAATTTACTTACTTTTCTCTCTGATTGAACATCCACACAGCTTCTTTAGACCGATCCTTCCTTTCACACTATTCAAACGTAAATGATTCTCAAACACTCGAGTCTGTTGATATCTTTATTATATACTCTCCCGCTCCCTCTTCCCGTTAGATCTGGTCGCTCGGAGAACTGAACTGGTTTTCTTCTTCTCGTTTTCTTTATTCAAGGAACTCTCTTACACTCACACAAGTGCATTCATTTCTTATTCAAGCATCATTTGAATGATTTACAATAAATACCATCCATATTCAGATTGAAATTACCATTCGTTAACTAACTCCCGGTTATCCCCATACTGAACATGTTACCGCACTTTAAAACTCCATTTCAACTGCATGTGGCCGCTTTCTCAAACGCAATTGCCAACGCATATTCATTACACATATTTTAAAAAGATATTGCTCAGCTTTAAGACTTTTTCTGTCATTAGCCATAGTTAAATAATCTTCTTTGTTTGATTGTCTTGCCATGACAAACAATGATCAGGTTTCATAGTCCTCTCACGCCTTCAAGAATTATTTCAGTAATTTAATATTAACTTACAGACCTTTTTTCCTTCCTTAGCCATATTCAATAAATCAGTTTTACATTAAAAAAAAAGACCATGCGTAATCAAATATCAGCTGCGCTATGTTCTATAATTACCCTTTCAAACACAAAACACAGTATGGGTCTTCATCTCATTGTTACAGCTTTGCATAGCTCAGACATTTAATTTATTTTTCCAAAGAACTTAGTCAAGTTTAAATCAAACAATGATTACGTTTCTGACCAGTTATCTCCATACATAACAGATTCCCACTGCGCGGTTAAGTTCAACTCAACTCTTTTCTTTACAAAGAGCACGGATAGAATTTCCTGTTGTATTCAAGTAAATAATGATCAAATTATGTGTGCACGGTTTGCAACTAGATACTTCAAATTAGCCAGGTGGAGTTATTCTCCTTTAAATACCATATTTTTATGACTGGAAACCACAATTTTCATTATTCAAATTACGAACTGTCAACCTACACATATCTTCCCAATGTGACGTACTTCTTTTGTACGTCTATCAACGTTATGTTATACCTATATGGTACAAACATATCGGGTTTTCTTTCATGGTCACAGACAATTTCAAGTCCGGTTTTATTCATACATTCAAATTCCTCCCCACATTCAAATCTCTTACTGCGTTTTAAATATCACAGTATTGGAACAAGAGATGTCAACATAGCATTCACCAGGATGGTGACAGCTATCAAGAACAATTATCCCTTCCAAGAACATACTCTATTCTAATGTCCATCACCACTATAGCCCCTTCTATGATATCTGCATACCATTTGAATACCCCATTGTTCTCGATTTGCATTACCTCACTCCCTGCTGCGTCCATAGGCATAATTGTATCCTATTACCCTATTTTTTCCAATATTGAGTTTCCATATCAACATAAAGTGCGACCACAACTACTCTCCTGTTTTATCTGAAAGGTGGATGATTACCGCGATATTTGTTAACCAAAGAGCAGGGAAAGAAACTAATTTCAGATTTGGATATAGTGCCATGAATATAAACAATAATATATATTTGCGTATTGTAATGCGATGGTGGAAATATCAATTGATATGTGACTAATTCATTGTCCCATTCTGGGGAAAAAGAAATGATTCTACCAATGCTTTGAAAGCCGCTACAGGAAGAAGCAGAGTATAGATCCAAAGTTCTACAATTCCCTTTTTATTATATTTTTTTCCTCTTCAGCAGATATGTATTTTCAAGTCTTCAAAGAGAAAGAACTGATTGAAAATTAGCATTTCGCGCTCTCTGGTATTTGTAAAACCGGAATAGTTTTATTTTAAACATTTAGAATTGCTCCAACACCTTAAGAGAAACTGTTTTCAGAATTCAAAGTTCTTCTTATGGTATAAATATACTGCCTTTATAGTCCTAGCTGAAATTAACTCAAGGTTGAAATCACTTGCATTCACTCACTTTACAATGCGTGCTAGTGCCAGAGCGGGAAAACAGTAGCAAGAAAATAACTACAATTATTATCGCTTTCTATGTGAAGACAATTACAGCGTGTGCTTTGTAATATATACACACTTTATAACGCAGGTTTAGCGCCCGAGCGCAAAACTGGTAGAGAAAAATTGGCTTTAGACCCGGATACATGAAAATCGTATACATGACCATTTAAAGTCGGTCTTTAGTTGGACTGTAGGTTATTACAGTCTTTAGTAGGATGGTATCCGGTACAGTATGCACATTTGGGTGTGTTTGGACAAGCTGAAGTCAGGTGAGAATTGTATTCTTGGCATCGTTCGCATCGAACAGGTAATGGGGGAGGTGAATTATATGGTTCTACTCTGCATCGTTTTCTGTATACGAGTGCTCCATTTGAAAGTAGGTTATTGATCGTGTCTTGATGGTTTGATAATACTCGTGTCATGTAAGTAGGAGTGCTTGTTTTGGATTTGATGCGTAGACATTTTGTGGAAGTATGTCCCTGTATTTTAAGTTCTTGTTCTACTTCCTCGTCTGTGTAACTTGGTTCAACACCACGAATTACTACAGAAAGCATGGGTGATCTCTTTGGTGGTGGTGAAAGTTTTATAGGTTTGTTTTCCATGTGTGTCAGTTTTGAAGATTTGCCAAAGATTTGAAAACAATGTTTGTTTCGTATTGTGATTGCCAAGTTCGAGTCTCAAGTTTGAATGATTATGCCATTTCTAATTGGTATTATACAAGAGATTTTGTCACGAGGGACATATTTTAGAAATTGAGCCAGAAGCATTTTAGATGTTTGTAACTTTTGATCGAAATCAGTTAGCAGAACCCTAAATAAGTTGCTTGATGACTCTCTGGTTTATATGTGTGGTCGCTGAGGTCCATGGTTTCAGATTCACTATCTGTGTCATTAACTGTATGAGATTCCTTTGATGGAGGTGACACTGGTGTGGTTCGTCCTGATCTATTATTGTTCAGTCTGACGTTTTTGTCTAGGTATAGCGCTTTGTGGTGAATATTGCGGAGATTCTTTGTAAGATGGTGGTCCTGGTACAGTTGCCGGTAGTGAATGACGTCCTGAACGATGAATTTTGCCAGTCGTGTCGGTGGGTGATGATGTAGAAAGCAAGATAAAGTCCGCGTTGAATGTTATAATGAAGACAAAAATCAGTCTTTGTGCAATGACAGCAAAACAAAATTTAGCTCAAATTGACTCCATCCTCCGACACCGAGATATGTCAATCCTATTATGGTTGTACCTGTTCTTTACTCTCCGGTACGTTTCCTACACTGGGTCCTCGTTAGCACATTAACAATCCACAGCTAGGCTAGGTTGAATCTGTATATTTTTCTTCCTTAGCCATGCTCATATTAATCCACTGAGAGGGTTACGCCCTCTGTTGGGGAAGATATTTTACTTTATTATTCTGTTGTTATGATTGTCGTTGGTCAAAAAGATTTTCGTTGAACTTTGTTAATTTACCTAGCTTTGTAGGTCACTTACTTTTGTGTATTGTTCTGTAGAGGTCTAGAAGTTCGTTTGTATACACATTTGTATGGCTAATTGGGCGCTTCTGTTTGATGAGAAATTCTGTTAGCCCCTAATTGGTTCTATGCGTGTGATGCTATGATATAGTCTGATGGTTGCGCATATATGAAAGTTGTGAGTGACTGTCTGGGAGAGTGAAGAGATATAGACTGAATGGTAGGCCGTGGGCGAGGTACAGAAGCTGTGATTGGTGTTTTGTAGGTTGCGTCTTGATGCATACTATCAAGGAGTGGATGGTAGGTTTCGTATCTGTTGGTTATAAATCGTATTCCTAATTTCTCCAGATGGTGCAATATGTTAGGCATGACAATTTGCTCGTAGAAGTCAGGAACCGGACTAAGAAGTTTGATGCGGTGTGCTATGCGGAATGCATGTCTTTCTAAAACTTTCATTTATTGTAAAATTTTGCTTGTGCTGGAATCCAAGCTATGTGGCATAGGTTAGAACTGGGCGGAGAAAAAGCTTTGTCGTAGTACGGCAGTTGGATTTACGCCCCAGGAGGTTCCTGTGATTCGTTTAAGCAGGTTTAGACGGATGTATTCTTTTTTAATGAGTGCTTTCAGATGTAAATTCCAGGTGAGATGATAATCATAGGTTAGTTCTAGGTATTTTACTTCGTGGGTAGATCTGATTTGCATTTGTTATACGTGTAGGCTTAGGTTTTCCGAGCTGCGTCGTACTCTTGTGCGTTGTCATGGTGAAATAAAAATAATTGCTTGTGTTTTGGCTGCATTTATTGCGAGTTGCCACTGGTCACACCATTGATCAAATATGTCTATTACAGTTTGCATTATGCGGTTTATTTCGTTAACGGTTTTTGTTGTTGCTAGGAAGGCCGTGTCGTCTGCATATTGATATAGTTGTATATTAGTTGGTAGCACTGGTAGGTCTGAGCTGAACATTACATATAGTAGCAGTGAAAGTGCGGATCCCTGTGGTACTCCAGTATTTTGGAAGATCGGAAAAAATTGCTTTAGTCGATATCGATAAATGTCAGACGGTTTGTCAAAAAATTATAAATGTACCGGATATATGCTATTGGTAGTTGAAATTGGAAAAGCTTCCATAGCAGGTCGAGGTGCCAGACTTTATCGAACGATTTCTCCAGGTCGAATAGTACTAGTCAGGATGCTTTACTGGTGTTATATAGTGGTTTCTGATGTGGTTGGTTAGTCTGAGGAGTTGGTCCTGAATGCTGTATTTTGGTCTGGTAGTAGGTGTCTTTTCTTGAGATGGGTATGGAGGCGATCGACAAGTATTACTTCAAGTATTTTGCTGAGAGTTGGTGTCAATTGTATTGGTCTATAGGATGCCACTGAGTCGGGTGGTTTGCTAGGTTTGAGAAACATTAGTTTTTGATGCTTTTCAGTTTGGCGGAATGTAGCCTGTTCGTAATATGAAGGTACAGATGCTTATCAGAATAATGGAAACACCTGTAGTTGGCAACACGTCAGATGTATGGGTTGGCAGTGGTGTCGTGGCGACCGCAGCGCCGGACTGCTGGTGGTGGTGTGTTAGGTCGGTCTCCATACTACGTCAGGCGTCGTGGAATAGGAGTGTGCAGTGGCTGCAGCAGACGGAGGTAGTGTAAAATGGGAGACCTCTCAGAGTTTCAAAGAGGGCAAATTGTTGGTGCGCGGTTATGTGGAGTGAGTGTGACGGCAGTGGCTAGTGTGTTAGGTGTGTCGCCAGGGACAGTGTCGAAGGTGATGACGGCCTACACAACACACGGGAAAACCACATCGGGGAAGCGGAACAGTGGGCGGAAGAAAAGCATCAGTGACAGGGCACGCCGGGTATTAAAGCGCATTGTCACGCGGAACCGTCGTGCCACTGCGGCGCAAGTGACGGAGGAACTCAATCAGCACCTCCCCCAACCTGTTTCGACAATCACAGTCCGCCGCGAATTACATGACATGAACTTACGGGGTCGTGTTGCACGGGCCAAACCTCTCATCAGGGACCAGAACGCTTTAGCACGCCGCAAATGGTGCCGCGACCATGCAACTTGGACCGTTGACGACTGGAAACGTGTGGTATGGTCGGATGAGTCACCATTCACCCTATTCCAAACCACGGGCCGTGTTTATGTGTGAAGAACGCCCAAAGAAGCGTATGATCTGCAGTGTCTCCGCCCAACTGTGAAACATGGCGGCGGCACGGTGATGCTGTGGGCCGCAATATCATGGTTTTCATTGGGTCCTGTGGTCACACTTCGCGGACGCATCACTGCCAACGATTATGTCGCAATTTTAGGAGACCACTTGCATCCTATGGTCCGGATGTTGTTCCCGGACAATGACACCATATTCCAGGATGATAATGCACCCATTCACACAGCTGGAGTTGTTGCAGCGTGGTTTGAGGAACATCGGGATGAAGTTCAACACCTCCCCTGGCCCGCACAATCCCCAGATCTTAACATAATTGAACATCTGTGGTCCATCTTGGAAACACGACTCCGGCGACGATTTCCACCTCCATCCTCTCTCACAGAACTGGCCGATGCCCTGCACGAGGAATGGTGTAATATTCCACTTGCTACCATTCACGACCTCTATGCCTCCATCCCACGTCGCATCAAGGCTGTTCTGAAGGCGAAAGGTGGCCCGACACCATATTAATCTGGTAAGTTGCACTTTCGTTCAGGTGTTTCCATTATTCTGATAAGCATCTGTATATATGGCTGCGAGTAGTATTAGTAAGCATGGTGGTCCTTCTTTTATGTGCCTGTATGTTATACCGTCTATTCCAGGTGTGGTATTTTTCTTACGTTCTATAGTTTGAGAGATATCATTGCTGGTGATAGCTGTGGTTAGCTGCCTGTTTTCGTTGATATGGTGATATTTTTTTAGGCTGTAATTCCAGTGAGTTAAATCGTTGGACTGGATGGTTTCTTGCTATGTCTATTTGTAGTGGTGTGAAAATCTCCTGTAGATGAAGTGCAAAGGCATTTACTTTTTCTTTGTCTGTGTGTAGTGGTTGGTCATGTTGTAGTAGTGGATATGTTGTTTTGTATTCTTGCCTGTGATGAGATGGAATCGTTTCCAGATCTTAGTGGGATGATCAGTGTCACGAAGTTGGTTGCATGTTTTAATCCATTGGCGTAGTTTGTACGCTCTTAAGTAGTTGTGCACAGTTCTTTGCAGTTGTCGATGTAATTGTAATGAGGTTGGGTTTTTAGTCCGTTGTAGTCTCTAAAATGTTGTCTGGAGCGTAGAATCATAGCAAGATATTACAGTGGCAGTTTCGGTCGATGTGCCGCCGCTGTTGTTTTAGGTAAATGCTTGTCAGAGGTGGTTTGTATAACAGTCGTGATTGTTTCTATTGTTTGATACAATTCGTCTTCGTTTGTTGGTTCCCCTGAGTTTTGTAATTGTCTGCTGATGTAGCCTCTGCAGATATCCCAGTTTGCACGATCGCAGCGGCTGGTTGTTCGTTGTGGTATTGTTCCTGGAGCTGTTTGTAGACGTTGTATTGTCAATTTTATTGGAACATGATCGCTTCCAATAGTATTGAGCACATCGATACGGCAACGGTTTAGTAGGTTCGGATAAAGGATGACTATATCTGGTGTTGTTTGTGAGATTGGTCTCGTATGCTTAGGCAGTTGTTATAGGACACCTGTAGTTTAAGTGTGAATGTAGTTTATAAATAGGTTTCGTTGTCGATCGGGTCTGCTATGAATGTTTATGTCGGCCATTATGACATAGGTTCGGTAAGTATTTGAGATATCCTGGAAGAATTGAAGCGGAATTGGATGACGAGGTCGTATATATATTGAGGCCACTGTGATTGAAATATTTTTGAAATATATTGTTGATATAAGATATTCTGATTGCCGCAGGTTTAGTATTGTGTGTAGTCTGTGTGGTATTGATGGCCTGTAACCTACGACAACTCCACCGTTTGCTCTTAGCATTGTCATATTGCTTTCCTTGCGTAGAAGATGGTATCCAGGAATTTTGCAATGTGTTCTGGCATTTAGGTGCGTTTCATTTAGGAGAAATGCATGTGCTTTTTCTTCTAGCAAGAGTGCTTCTAATACTGTTTTGTGTGTGAGTAGTGAGCTAATATTTAGGAACAGTATCACTATGTCTAAATCCATTATGAGGTTGTGCTGGATGCTGATGTTTCGTTAGGTGGAATTGTGACAAAGTGTACTTATGGACCGGAATACGTTGCATGGAATGCCACATGAAAGATTTGTTTAGCTGCTCTTTGTACCTGCTGTATAATATGTGGTCTTTGTGCTGGTTGTACATTTTGAAGAGTTAGTGTGATGAAGGTCAGAAGTTATTCTACAGTGACAGGTTGGTTCAATGTTGGATGTTTTTCTGGATTTTCGTCTGTTTCTGTGATTTCTGGTACCCTGAGCGGTACGACGATTTCTGGTTTGTCTGCTTCCGGTGGTGGTTTAGCTTTACATTGATAGCTGTAAGTCCGATGCTGTTCCTGGCAGGTTGCACATTTTGGTGGTAGTTGCATGTTGCTGCATTCCCGAGTTGGATGTTTTCCTGTGTAGAATCCACATTTCGGTTTGTTAGGACATTGTGCGGTATGATGTGTATTATAGGTCTGGCATTTTTCGCATCGAATTGGTGTAGGCGCTTGCGTTCTGGATGATTCTACTCGGTGTCGCTTTCTGTAAATGTATCCACCTAGGGTAAGCAGGTCACTAACTGTTTCTTGTAAAGTTGTTAGGACGCGTACTAGGTATGTTGGGCCGTCTTTGAATTTTATCCGCATGATTTTTGTGAATTCATACTCTTCTGCTATTTCTTCATCGGTCCATGTTGTATTAGGGTGGTCCTTATTTCCCGAGTTGTATATATCTGAGACCGCACCCCTTAATTTTTTCCCTTTTAATGAGAAAAGTGTACTGTATAAATTTGAGTTCGTTATGACGACGATAAATGGTGCCGCAAAGACATTTTAATCTTTATAAGAATAAGATTTAGAAAACAGCAATTTCCTATGTTGCTCAATAGGTGGCAACGCATTCACATATTTAAATTATTGTATTTAATCCCATTTTATGTGTAATTTAGAGCAAATCTATGAACAAAATTAAATTGGAAATAATAAACAAATGTCAAACAATTATTTTTACAACCATTTGCAACTAAATAATAGCTCTCCTTTGCTTTTAATTACAACTTATTGCAACTATAATAATTACAGATCACTTATAACATCAATTCGAGTTTTGTATTTTGTATTTGTAATCTTTTGATGTAGTATTGTAGTAATGTGATCGTTATTTCCGGGGATAGAAGTTTCATTGTGGTTCTTGTATAATAACGTGCGATTAAATGAACAAAGTGATCATTATGTGTTCGGTGCCTTGTGAATGCAGTCATCGCAGTGGTATTTACCTCGTTGGTAATATGAATGAACAGATATTAGGATCTAAGTTGCCATCCAACAGTACGTTCTTTTATAACTTACGAACAGTGAAATTACCTTTAAGAGAGAGTGCTCGGTTAACAGTTTGTGAAGCAGAAATATTTTGGTCTAAAGCAAGAATACCGATCAAGGATACTCAACACAGCATCGATAAACTCATTGGATTGTACGAAATGTGGCGTCAGTTACAAAAATCAAGTAAAAGAAATAGGGAAGGGAAGAAAAGACGAGAGACATCTTTCTTATATATGTTAGACGATTTGTTTGACATAGCGCATGCAAATGCTTTAGACTTAATACAAATTCAGGAGGACAAGGAATTCCTTATATCTCAAAGGCAAAAAGGACGTCCTGGAAGTATGGTTGGTAGGGACATGTGTCTAGCTCGTAGAGAAGAAAGAGTAGCCAAGCGACTAGAGCTTGAAACGTCTCGCAAACAGAAATATAAAGAGGAACAGTGTAAAGTGAGTGAGTCGGGTGAATCGTCGATTAACAATTCAAGTGGTGAAGACGAAGATTTATGCCAAACCAAAAATACTAGTCCAATGGAAGGAGTAGAAAATAATGAGACAGTGAAAGAATCTTGGAGAAGAAGAGGGAAAGTACGTTTCATACTCCACGACTCGTTGCGGCTCTTGATCGCTATAAAGTGAGTGATAGGGCTGCCATACACATATTAATTGCAACAGCAGAGGCATTGGGACACAATGTGGAAGAACTGGTAATAAACAGATCGTCCATTCGACGATGTCGAGAAAATATCCGCAAAGAGACTATTCAGAAGCAGCAAGATGAATACGTTAAGAAAACATCAGGTCCTCTTGTTGTTCACTGGGACGGGAAATTACTGCCAGCATTAACTGGAAGAGAAAATGTTGACAGACTTCCAATAATTGTTACAGGTGAAGGTGATGAGAAACTACTTGGAGTTCCTATCCTCCCGTCTGGAACAGGAGAAAACATTGCCAATAGTGTTTTTCACACTCTAGAAGAGTGGAGAATAGAAGAACGTGTGCA
>JAGDQP010008605.1:0-34000 GCA_022664845.1 Lepisma saccharinum
TCTTTCCCCTGTTGTCGTTTGCTTTCAGGAAACCAAGTTTAAAACAACTGAATCTGTGATATTGAAGGAGTATACATTTTATCGCACAGATTTTCCCACGGATGGTCGCGCATGTGGCGGTGTTGCAATTGGTGTTGTTGATACGCTGTATTCAACACCTGTCCACATTGCTACGAACCTACAGGCGGTTGCTGCTCGCGTCCACCTTGAGCAGCATGTTACCATCCTGAATTTATATATCACAAGGGAACAAGACTTTACGCTCCTTGACGTTCAGAATCTCTTGCAGCAGTTACCTCAACCTATAATTTTAGTTGGCGATTTTAATTCCTATAACGTTATTTGGGGTAGTGTTCGTACAGATGTCCGCGGTAGAATAGTTGAATCGTTTATTGACGCTTCAAACTTAGTATTATTAAATACTGGTGCTAACACGCATTTTAGTTTCGGAAGTGGCACATACTCAGCAATAGATCTGTCTGTCTGCAGTGCAGTTGTTGCACCCATCCTGGCATGGCGTGTACATGACGATCTATGTGGTAGTGACCACTTCCCAGTTATTTTAGAGTTTTTAAACCTTTATCAAGCACCACGCAAATTACCGCATTGGCATCTAAAGCGTGCTGACTGGACTAAATATGCCACTCGTGTCCAACTAGTTGATCAAGGAGATTTGCCCCTGAATGATTCGGTTGAGTACTTGAACCGTGAAATTTTGCGAGCTGCCAGATGTTCCATCCCTCAGTCTGGCCGAACGCCACGTCGGCGTTCTGTTCCCTGGTGGAACGATGAGCTCGAGGTAGCACGGCGACGGCGCAGTCGCGCTCTACGGGTGTTCAACCGATATCCTACAGCGGCGAATTTGAATGCAGTTCGACAGTCACAAGCTTATATTCGACGTCTCATGAAACAAACTCGGCGTACATCATTTCGTGAATACGTATCGTCCATTAATTCACAAACGCCAATTCGAGACGTGTGGGAACGGGTGAGACGTTTGCAAGGAAATTGTCGCTCCGAGCCACTAACTGCTCTGAAGCAGAACAATGTCTTGCAGACTGACCCAGAAGATATAGCTAATCTTCTTGGAGCAGCCTTCGCAGCAATATCCAGCTCTCAGCACTATAGTGCTAACTTCGTAAACATTAAACTAGCGGCAGAGATAATACCTCTACGGTTTCACTCTAATAATTTAGAACACTATAATGTCTCTTTCACCGAGTGGGAACTTGAAACTGCCTTGCGGGATGTTAGAAACACATCCCCTGGACTGGATGATATTCACTATGAAATGCTGCGACACCTTCCCTCCCAAGGAAAGGTCTTCTTGCTAAATCTCTACAATCAGATCTGGAGGACTGATAGCTTCCCTCCTAGTTGGCGAGAAGCTATTGTCATTCCCATTCTGAAACCTGACAAAGATAAACTAAACCCCACAAGTTACCGGCCCATTGCTCTCACTTGCTGCGTATGCAAGCTATTTGAGAGAATGATAAACCGACGCCTAATGTGGTACTTGGAGCATAACAACTTGCTTTCAAATGATCAGTGTGGGTTTCGCCAATATCGATCAACTGTCGACCATCTTGTCAGGTTAGAGTCTATTGTTCAGAATGCTTTCCTCCGGAATGAACATGTTCTTACTGTGTTCTTCGATTTAGAGAAGGCCTATGATACCACCTGGAGATATGGGATACTACGCAAACTTCATGATTGGGGCATAAGGGGCCACATGGCCCATTTTATATCAAATTTTCTTAGCGATCGCTATTTTCGTGTCCGTGTTGGTGATCGTTTCTCAGAGCTTTATTTACAGGAGAATGGCGTACCTCAAGGGAGTGTGCTGAGCGTAACACTGTTCGCAATTGCAGTGAATAGTGTTATGGCTTGTATTCGCCCCCCTGTGCAAGGTCTTTTATATGTTGACGACTTGACGATTGTCTGTAAGTCTGCGAATATCAACCTCGCAGCCCGGCAGATCCAGTTGACGCTTAACCGTTTTGTTGACTGGTCACACCAGACTGGTTTTCGTTTTTCACCAACGAAGACAGTCTGTGTCCACTTCTGCCGTAAACGAACTTGTTTCGTTGACCCAGATCTCTATCTTGGAGACAGACAACTCCAGTTCGTCGAGGAGGTACGATACCTCGGTTTATTATTTGATACCAAGTTAAATTGGCGTAGTCACCTACGCCAAATTAAAATTTCCTGTACGAGAGCTCTGAATTTATTACGTGTTTTAAGTCATCCCACTTGGTGTACTGATCGTACAACCTTGTTGCGCCTTTATCGCACACTCATTTTATCTAAGCTTACCTATGGTTGTCACGCTTATTCCTCTGCACGCTTTTCAGCGTTACATACGCTGGATGGTGTCCATCATGCTGGAATTCGACTCTCCACTGGCGCGTATCGCACAAGTCCTGTCACCAGTCTTTGTGTTGATGCCGCTGAACCACCGCTCGAGATTCATAGGATGTACTATGTGCTGAGCTACCTTGCTAAGATATCATCTTTGGCAAGCCACCCAGCACATAACTTAATCGTATACCCAGTCCAACGAGCTCTATATGAACGCCGTGGTCACGCTACCCGACCACTTGGCATCCGAGCGTCAGAGTTGGAGAATCTGAATGCAGACCGCCCAACTGTCTGTCCTGTCCGTTTTAGTCTCCGTCCTCCGTGGACACTTGCCCGCCCACGGATTGAGCTTTCTTTGTCAACCCTTAAGAAATCGGATACCTCCATGATTGAATTCCAGCAACGTTTTCTTGCGTTGCAGAGTCAGTACCCACGTTTTATCTCTGTTTTTACCGATGGATCCAAATCAGATGAATCTGTTGGATGCGCGTTTGTTGTAGAAGGGGAAGCCCATCAATTTTGTCTTAATCCCAAAGCCAGTATTTTTACTGCTGAGCTCTATGCTCTTTTAAAGGCTTTGGATTTTAGTTTTGTTCATGGTTTCAACCGCATCCTTGTTTGTACAGATTCGAAGAGAGTTGTTCAAAGCCTCGACAATATGTATTCGAAACATCCGCTCGTGCAAGATATTCTCTGTAAGACACACGCCATCTGCTCTATCGGTGGTGAGGTTGTCTTTTCGTGGATACCAAGTCATGTTGGTATCCATGGCAATGAATTGGCAGACGAAGCTGCTCGTGAGGCCTCTTTAGGAGCTAACATTGATATTCATCATATCCCATTTCAGGACATGATATATTATAAGCAAGTTACACGGAATGAATGGCAGCGACGATGGGATGACGTAGCTGTGAATAAATTGAAAGAAATTAAGGTAACTGTTGCTCCATGGAAATCCTCTTGCCGAGATTAGGCGTGAAGAAGTCCTTTTATGTCGTCTACGTATAGGACACAGTCGCCTGACACGGATATTTGTTACGACGATTGGATCCACCACATTGTAATAATTGCAATGTGGTTTTAAGTATTCGTCACGTGCTTTTAGATTGTCCCGGATATAATCATCTCAGACAACGTTATAACATCCCCAATGACATGGCGTCGTTGTTAGGGGATGACCCAGGTCTGTTGCGGAGAGTTTCTAGTTATGTCCGTGAGACAGGTTTATCTCCGTCTCTCTGAGATGATTATGTCACATAGCTGTTAAGTTTTATGTATTATTATTTTATTTTTGTGAAGGCCTATTTACAGCCTTCACGTTTTTATCTTTTCTGCTAAAGACCATCTACATCTTTAGTTTTTACTACGATTTTATTTTTCTGAAGAACTTAGATCTTCAGCTTTTATCTGCTTTTATGATTTTAGTTAACAGCTATTTTTAGACGTGACAAAGATAAGGGGCTTCCCCCGTATCGGGACAGGCGTAAGCCATAGTGCTGTTACCGCCCATAGAATTAATTTTATCTTATCTTATTACACAAGAACCTGTTCCACAGGTTCAGTCACGCTGGCTCACAACAGCATGCCGGATACTGCGGTTGTATGTCAGTGCCTGTAAACCCGATAATGGAGATTACGTGCCTGTGTGGTTTGGCATAAAACAAATACTTTCATGCGAGGATGGAGCATAGCACTTACGAATAACAATGTGCTTTTCAGAATTTCTACTTCACCATCTAAGACAAAAAATTGTCAGTTGTACAAAGCAGCGATTACTTTGTCACTCGGAAAAAAATATTCTTCTACCCATATGAATAGACCCGCGCGCGAATGTAAGAGCTTTGGTTGGAGACTGATAAAAAACGTAACACACAAAAGAAAGCATCCAAGTCTATACGCGAGGTCAGAATTCCAATAATAAAATTCGGTGCACTACAATACAATGGAATACACCAGTGACTGGGTCTGCGATTACCTTTGTCTTTAAGATGAAATCAAAGAAAATATAAGAACTTCCGCAATGCCGGGAGGGGACTTGTAGAGATTACCATGCCACGCACAAGCCGTGGAGAGCAATAGTCACCGAAGCAGCGTCGCAGTTGTATGGCTATGAAAAGAAAGATACATCAAAGCGAAACTCAATCCAGATTTTTCAATACAAGTTAAAAATAAAAGGTTGCATGTAGGAAGAACAAAAATATTCTGTATTGAATACAGAATAAAATACTGGTGGCTGGGCGGGTGGAACCCCAAATTGAGCCACCTCCTCCTGATGAGTTTTGGGTTAATTCGATTCTCTTTGAGCGTCAATTAAGTAAACAGCTACAGCTTTTCGTGAACTTTTGTACCTTCAAATAAATAATGAACACTAATTTAAGATTCTGACTCGTTTCTGTAAATGTTCTGGCCACCAGTGAGATACGTTGAAAGTACCAGATTTAAGCTAGTTGCGCGGTTTGCATATCTATCAGTACAGTGAAACTATAGTTGTAAAACACTATATTTATACAGAAATTAGTAACTTTGGGAAATCAAAGAGCTTCTTACTATTCACAGATCTGAAATGGTAATCTGTCGTTTGTATAGACGTTTTAGTGTGATCAACGAATTAATATGTATGAATGGTATTTCACAACTGGATAAACTAACAAAGCTCTCCTTTTATTAGATCTGGCAAATCCAAAATCAAACACGAAAAGTGCTGGATTTACCAAAGAGGAAAGAGAAGGCTTCTCAAAGTTACTGGATGCAGGTTTTGTAGACTCATTCAGACATTTGTATCCGAAGGAAACCGGTGCATACACGTTTTGGACATACATGTCAAGTGCAAGATCAAGAAATGTTGGATGGTAAGTGAATTGTGAGCCTTAGTAAAGATTTTGTAGATACTCTAACTAGTCATAAAGAGTGTATAAGGGTAAGACAGGGAAAAGAAATTAGTTATAAAAAAAAAAATGATAGTGTCTCAATATGGCAACACTAAATCATTATTCGATTCATATTCCAAATAAAAGCATCTTGTGTGCAAATGACAATAGATATGAGTTCGCTGTTATAGGTTTGAAAGCGGTTCACTAAACATCAGGTTTAGCTGCTTTATACGAGTAAAAATAAGGTGAAATTGTGGGAAGAGGTATAGTCTGTCCTTTTTCTGTGGAGCTATTTTTCTTGAAATTTCTGATGTAAAGGACAAACCGCTTCAGCCATAAATCACCATTTTCGCCCAACTGTTCAACCGCTGGAGAAAGAGAAACTATATTTCTGAACTTTAAATGACAGGAATGGACTTCGTCTTCTCTCTGGTTTTAAATCCTTTACAGACGTTTCCTTTTTATTTTTTTAAATCCTTTACAGACGTTTCCTTTTTATTTCTAAACAGCACAGTCATAGGTTTCTCTATGAGAATCTGGGTGCAGGACAGAGGGGGGTGTTTCAAGTACGGTAACGCGCGGCACGCGCTTTCCTAATTGAGAGGGCTTCGGTAGTATATAGATAAGAAATCGCTCCGAAGAAAGACAGAGAATATGATGTTCAATGCTATTATTATGTATGTTTGATCCCGTAGATAGGTTTTATGGTACATGGTGTCAGGATATTCGTTTTTAAAGAAAAAAAAAAAACATTGATCGGCCACTCTAGGATACTCTTGACCTCAGGATGGCCAAAAGGTTAGCGAATTAAATTCCCCCCGGGGTCTTTTGAAGAACAGATTGAATCGGAGCCCACTTTACCAAAAACTCACCAGCTTGTTTAGGACGTTAATAACAGTTCAACCAATCTTACAGACATTTCAGTGAAAGGGTCTAACCGACATTTTCATCGACTTGAATGTACTCAGTCACCTAATTTCAGAGTCATTTTAAATGTTCAGTAATCAAGGGCAACTCCTTGTCGAGAGCGGGATCGGTAGTTGAAACGAATTACCAACTAAATGATTTTGAACGAATTACTTAGTTTGAACTTTTTTGAACTGGCATTTTTACTGAGTAAGTTCCTGACGAAATGAACTTCCCATCTCTAAGTTGATTTTCAGATTCAAACTTTTCATGACAGCTTCCTAATTCGGGACAGTCAAGTGCCATATCTAGTGCAGAGAAAGACGACAGAATTTATGTGCATATCGTAGATATATGTGGATGGTAGATTAGAAGCTTCGATTTTACATTTAAGACGTTCAGATTGGCGTATGATTGACCTAATTTCTGGTCGAAAGTTACGAAATAATGACATATCTGTGCATTGAGGACAAATGTGAACAGATTAATGTAAGTCACCTTAATGATGTGGGAAGCCCTCGAAAATTTTAATATGACAGCAAGCCATCGATAATTAAAAATTTTTATGACTTCCCGCACCATTAAAGTGAGTATTGTATTATATTTGTGTAAAGTTAACCTCAAGCCGTAGATACATCATTATTTCGTAGATATACTTTAGTTACATAGCAATTTTCATTTAGTAGCTGCCTTATTGGAAGGTTACATTCTATGTGTGTGTATTAAAATAATATATTAGTGAGGCTTCATTTTTTTTGTTTTTTCTAGGCGATTGGACTACTTCGTACTATCTGAAAGCCTGGTTTCTGATTTATGTGATAACATTATTCGCAGTGAAGTGTACGGCAGTGATCACTGCCCCATCACCCTTCTCCTCCATATATAGATGAATTTTCAAGAAAGAAAAAAAAAATAACTAAGAGTGCACATTTTATGTGAGCAGCAGGTCTTGATGCCGGTTTGATGGATCTGAATAATTTTATATCTGGCTCTTCTTATATAAGGTTACTTACTTATACAAATATAAACTGTGGACCAACAGTATTTTTTGTATTACTTTGAGCATGCAATATATTCATTTATTTTATCATGTGTTATCATTTAGGCATTATTTTTGTTAGCGTATCCGTTCTTAAAATAATTACACAGCAGAACCATTTTCTTTTATAAGATTCATTAATCAACAATTATTTGCAGTAACATTACTTTTAGTGATGGAACTATTTTAAGGGGAAAAAAAATATAACACGTGATAAAGTATTTGTATCTAATTCTTGGCAGCATATTTGACACGCATTTTTTTTTAAAATACGAAACTGAAATTATCCTGTTCGTTTTAAAAGATCGGCAGTTGCAGTAATACAAGATTTCAAAACTGATTTTTGTACCGGCAATGTGAACTAGTGAGATAACATCTGAGAAAACGTTTAATTGGTCGTACATCACGTGTTTACATCATATTTTGTGCTAAAAGTTCATAGCCAGTGTTGATAGTGTAATCTATGTTATAAAAGCAAACCACATAAATAAAGAAAAATTTATCTTGATCGAAACAGGTATAAAAATCAATGATTGATTCCAGGCGTGAACATAATATTGTAACAGTGAGTTGAGACCTGACTTTTTTGAAGGCCATTGATGAAGTACAAGACACATTTATACATTAGTTTAATTCTCGATTCGTAACATTCAGCGTACATTGTTAAATAATAATGTTGATTCATGTTTGCCAGATAATCTACCTGCATGCAGTGTACATTTTTTCTTTTGTTGAATTGTGTATCCACGATTACATTTACTACAAAAGAAACTTAGCGTAATTTGATATTTCAGAATGAAGGATTTCGTATAGTATTTTTTTCTTTTGTTTAATTAAAAAAATCTTAAATTTCGGTCAGTCTTCGATCTGAAGTATGTGAAAAATTTATTTGTAAACATCCAGCTACCAGGAATACAAAGTTTATTTTAAGTACTCTGTTGTTTTTTTTTCTATAGATAACTTTTGAGTGGCGAACTTATTATTGTATTAAACTCTTATATCTGAGGATCAAAAAGACCTAAGTGCTAAGAGAGTGGTGGATTGTGCCGCTCTATGAAGACGCTGCCTACTGTGTTGTAACGGAGTGAAATTTTTAAAATAATGGGTTATTTTCATATGTGCTGCAAGGTAACAGTAATTTGCCTTTCAGGATATCTGCCTAGAAAATGGTGGTGTCATTTCGAATATATATGATGTGTCCAAGCGGCCGATTGAATTTGTCTTGTTAACAAATCGTTATAGATGAATGACATCTTCTGGATCGTTAACCGTCGTTCTGCGCGTGTCTTCCTTCCACATTTCAGTATGTAAGTCATCACTGTTATTATTCCAGTAGCAATTTGGTCAACACTTTTGCTCTGTGAACATGTATCATGTTTTATGTGTATCATATCATCACCGTCATTACATTGGTTTGAAAAGGAACTGAGTATATTTGTGTACTGTTTTTTGTGTTCCTATAAATAGTAGACTGAAATAAATCTTTTGTATAAGACTTGTTTGATTTTTTTAAGGCAGAATTTCCTTATTTCTTTTGAATGGCTTATCTATAGTATCGCAACAAATGTGCTTTAGTATGAATTTTAAAATACAAGAATCCAGTGTGTGTAGCGAGTAGGGAAAAGTTCTGGGTTTTTATCATGGCAACACGGAAAGATAGATAAAAAATTAGTGTGTGGCTGGATGTGGAAGGCGACTGGGGGTAACCGGTTTGTTGATGGCACAAAAGTGGCAATGGTTACTAGTACGGATGTTCAAGGCTCCACATCTTCCCCTTCCTTCCCCCCCCCCCCACACACACACACAAATGCAATCACAGAATTACGTTACAGGTGTGGCATGTACCCTTGGGTTAGGATGTAGCGGCAGTATTGATAGTGATTGTGGAAGAAGTGATGGGGGTGGTAGGAAGGAAGGATTCATACAGACCAAGATGTTTTCAAGATTGAGGCGTGTAAAAAATACTAATTTGTTTGGCGGGAAATACTGATCTTGATCGGTTTAGAATGTAACTGGGTACTTAGAGCCGGTAGATTGACATTGGTGTCAGGAGTCTGAGTGGGTTGAATGCGAGGATGCACGTGGGATCTGCTTGGTTGTAAGTAGCGTTGAAAAAAAAATCATGATTAAAAAAAAATTGTTGACTTTTAATTTAAATCTACTTTTTATTTAAATAAAAAAATGATTTAAATAACTTGCGGCACAAGCAAAAATGAAACTGATACAGGTACTAAGTTAGTTTGTATTTTTCAAATACCATAACCAGTAAACACTAAAGTAAAATTCACAAATATGTGGTGTTCGCTACAGAAGATTGCCATGAAAAACGCAATTCCCACTAACTGTAATAGTTTTGAAAAAGAAAGAAGATATGGCATTACTTACATATGGTATATTTTTACCAAGGAAACTCAGCATGTAGGAAACTTCTACGTTACTTTCGTCGGTACACGATGAATGAAGTGGTTTCAGAGGCGTTTACACCGTAATTAAGTTCGAAAATGAAACAATTTACAATGTTTCTACGTATCAGCATTACTTCTAAAATGACGTCTCCGCCTTCCTTCCTTTCTAAGTAACTGCAAATTTTATAATCGAAATTGCTTCTTTTTTCCACGCTACATCTCTCAAACGAAATGTTCCACGATTTACGTTTTCTAATATATATTTTAGTTCATTTCAGCTCTCAAAATTATAATATCAATTTGGGAACCTCTTATGACAATAAATTCAATAAAGTATGGGAACTATTTTGGAGCCGCGGATGCTCAGTGGTAGAGCGCTCACCTCAGGTCCGTAGGGTCCCCGATTCGATCCCGGCTCGTGTCATGTGGAATTTGTGGTGAAGGAAAACGGTGTGCGTGGGGTTTCCTCAGGGTTCTCTCATTTCCTCCCACTTTTTTTTTTCATTCCACCAAATTCTCCCATCATCCATTCGGTCTGACCGAAAGGCCTTAGATAAAATCCAATTCAATGAAAGCTATTTAATACATTGAAATCAATAGTAAATTGATAGCTTTTCATTTTCATCCTTCAGCATACACATAGGTAAACTATATTTCCATTAAGAATTATTTTTTTTAGCAATTTGTGAAGGACAAATACATTTTGCATAATAAAAAGTAGGTAATGTTACGAAGCAACTACTTTTGTTTTGTGAACAAAAACTGGATATTTTGTTTTCGTTTTCATATGTATTACAAAAAAAAAAAACATTTGTAACACAGATTGTAAAGGTATATTGTGAATTGGGATCCTACGTTCTCTTCTAAAATTATGCGTGCAATATTAAATGAATCCATCAAATAGGTTGTTAAAATTCTAGGTACATCACTTTGGTTTGGATTTACATCATAAGAGCCTATTACACATAAGAACTGAAAAATGAATTTTAAGTGCCGGCCGGGTGGCCGAGCTGTCTGCGGCGGCGGTAGGCCATCGGCTCGAAGGTCTCGGGTTCGAGTCCCAACATAGGTGTGGATTTTAGCAGCTAAAAGCGAATCGTGACGGGCAGACGTCCTCAGTTACTAGACTGGCCCATATAAAAATCAAGTTTACCAAAGTTTTATGAATTTTAAGCTTACATATGATTCAAGCTACACAAAATTATTAAAAATACTGCACTTTATTTCTACTTATTTTAAATATATTTTTTTATTTAAATCACTGATTTTTTTTTTTAAAAAAAGTCATCTGATTTAAATCAATCAACCTTGGTTGTAAGTTTCGGATGCAGAGGTGGTTTAATTCAGGCGGCGTTCTCGGGGCAAGGGGGAAAGGAATCTTCGTGTGGTAAAAATGGGAACTTGAGTAGTATAAATACTGCATATGGTAGTGGTTGTATGTGAACGGAAGTAGTAAGGGTGTTGTTTTTTTAAATGATGTCCACGTCAATGAATGTGTCTTTGTTCGAAATAGGTCAGGTGAACTGGACTACACGGAGTTGGTTCAGCTGTTCCAGGAACGTGTTGAGACTGGCCTCACCATGAGACCAGAATATTTGGACAGCATCCAAAAAACTAATCCAAAGGTAGGAAATCATGTTCGAGCTTGCCCATAAACAAATTGGCATAGGAAGGTGCCTTTTTCGTTCCCATGGCTGTGCGTGAAGGTAGTGTTTGCTGTCGAAGATGAAGTTGTTACATGTGAGAACTAGGTTGGCAGATTAAGAAGGAATTGGGATATATTGTTTTGGGGTCTGGTTAAGGAAGAATTCCAAAGCTGCATGAGGAATGTTGGTATGTTAGAAAGTAATATTATAGTACAAAGCAGTAGGAAAGACGACGGGTACCCAGTTCCATCCTGTACCCGAGTATTATTCTGTTTCAGCCAGTACCCTAGTATTACCACAGAGAAGTATTCATAAATAGCTTCGCATTTCTTTCTGGCTTCGAAGAAGTTTCTTGCCTTGCCGCTGGGTGTCTCTGAGCTCAATAGCTTATTTTCTTAAACATCCTGATAAATTGAAGCTTATGATTGGTTAGGCAGAACGGCTAAGAAGAAATGCTGAACCAATCGGAGAACTTCAACTTCAGTTTACCAGAATCTTTAAGAAAATTAGCTATTGAGTTCAGAGACATCTAGCGGCGAGGCAAGAAACTTCCTCGAATCCAGAAAAGAAGGCTCTTTATGAATACAGACTATTTCTCTGTGGTATTACCTAATTTCAGCAGTAGGTGCGTATCGTCTGACGTCAGTTACTATCTGCTTCGTACCAGATCCCACAGTGCTTCAAAGATTATCCATTTCATTAAGAAACTGAATATGAATGTGAATTATAGAATAGAATTTATCATCGAAACATCCCTTTAAAACAAATTGTTTACTCCATCTTGCGAAGATAGTCCTATGGAGAGAATATTTTTATTTTACTTTCTCCATACGCATATGGTTTCACTGATGTAAATTAGATTTTTTTTTTTAACAATTGCTCTCTCTCCAGCCCTCGTTGTCCAGGCAGTATTGTCTCCGACTTCGGATTGGCAATTGTTTCTAACCCTGCGGTCGACCATCCTGACAGGTTTTCCTCAGTTTCACGGCGAATACCGGTATGATCCTTGAGTAAGACCGTGGTCAAATACTTTCCTCATCCTTTGTCCTATCCTATCCCGGTCTGAACCAAAGATGCCAAACGACCAAATAAATTCAAAACAACACAAGTTAACGAGCGGCCGTAGCTCAGTTAGTAGAGCTTTGACTTAGAAATCGGAAGATCCTGGGAGCGATTACAGCGAGCGCCTTTCCTGACAGGTTTTTCCTCACACCAGGCATATGTCGGGATTGTATCCACTAATTATGCCCTGGCCAGCTACAATGGGTCTGCCTGGGTTACCGGATTTGTGGATCTTCGGTAAAAGGTTGGGTTACCTGGACTGTCCAAGGTTAGGTAAAAAACTTAATTTCGTATGGGCCATTCTCGTAACATTTTGATCCATCACGATTATATTCCTAAGGCTCTGCTAATTAAAATCCACAAACATCCATGCCCCTGGAAGAATTCGAACCCGCGACCTTAGGGCTGCTGGCGTAACGCCTCAGACAACACGGCTGCGTGGTCGGCTCCAAGGTTAGGTACTTGATAGAAATTTCAGATATGCCCTCACGAGGACTTAGCGCTAATGAATTCGGACATTTTCTGTTGGTCTAGGTTAGGTCTGTGGTGGTGAGCTATAGTCAGTTGTCGATAAGCCTTCTGGAGGTAGTCAGTTTTATCTAAGACTGCCGTGGTGGGCCCTTTGTCCGCTGGGAGGACCATTGTCATGCTTCTCGCGAAGCGCTACAAGGTTTTGTTCTGGTTTAAGTTGGTCATCTGCTGTGGGAACACTATTCGTGCTGGCTGAGATCACTGAGATGATGTAACGTTCGAGGGGTTGGATCCATGTTTGAGGGAGAGCGAAAACGTTCAAGGTTGGTATGGAGTTTATTGGAAGGTGTGTCTGGAATAGGCGGATTTTTGGCCCGAAAATAGCGGCATCTTAATCCGCAGGCAAAGGAAAGTCTCTCTTAACAATAGCAAGTGGTTGTACGGCTTGAAGGGGGGAAAAAAAATTATAATAAACGTTTTAAAGACATTCTTTTCTTAATTAATTCGTACTAAAAAGTAAAAAAATAATCTTGTTTATGGATGACTAAAAAGAAAACCAACAAAATTATTTTTTTTCTTTTTAGTACGAAAGAAAAGAATGTCTTTAAAAAGTTTTCTTTTTTTCGAATGTCGATGTTCGGGTACATTTTCTCAAGCTACATGTTTTGTGACCCAAATCCTAAAGTGTTCTGCAACCAGGAAAACACAGGCTAGTATATATTTTAGGATAAAGAAGTTGAGAATAATAATAATAATAAAAAAAAATGTTTCTAAAATATATGAGAGTAACAATGGAATATTGTATTGTCACCGGACTTACGTCGCTCTGCAAAATTTCATCATTCTATGACGTCGGGAAATGAGTTCAATTAACGTTTCAAGATTTGGTTACACCATGAAATATTGTGAACTAAAGAAAAGAATGTAAAAAGGTCATTTCTTTAGCGAAGATGTTTGATTCAGGTGGAGAAAGGTTGTGGCTGGATAGGTTTACGACGAAGATAGCAGTGGAATTTTCCGGGCGGTCCGGTATTTTTGAGGACGGTCGTGAGTGCAGCTTGTTTCTTATTACTGGGTAGTTGAGTTGGAGTCTGCAATGGTGAACCTGCAAGTAAGGGAACTAGGTTTTTTTTGTGAGGAAGAGGCAGGGCACATCCAGTTTGAAATGCTTAGCGACAGAGAAGGAATAATTTATTCAGGTGCTTTTATTTTTTGGATAAGTGTAGATTACGGGCCCGGGTCCAAACGGAGTTACTGAATTAAATTTGTTTTAAGGCCTTTAGGTATCTGAGGAGGGGTGGGATAGGATTGTGAAAGGTAGACGGCCAGAGCCTATTTTATAGGTTCCATCCCGGCATTTGCCTGATATGACAGGAAAAACCTCAGTCAGGATGGTCGGCCGCTTGGATTGAACCCACGACCCCCCGAATGCTAAGCAAACGCTCTACCACTGAGTCACGGTCGCTCGGTATGAAAGTGTTACTATGCCAATTATGTGAGATCAACAAGAGGATTTTTGAGAGAGAGGGTGGTCAGCAGGCTGCAGGCACGCTGTAAGTGCAGGGAATACATGTTGAAAGTTGCCGTGCGGTCTAAGGCATTAGGCCAACGACTCGAAGTTCCGGGTTCGAATCCTGGCAGGGGCATGGATGTTTGTGGATTTTAACTGGCTGTAAATGGGTGAATCGACGGGTCGAAGTCAAAAAGTTACTAGACTGGTCCATATAAAATCAAGTTTACATGTTGAAAGTTAATTCAACAACTAATGTCATTCAGTCGGTAAGACGAAGTTTCAAGACATAAACGGTAAGGTTGGGTCGGATTTGACCCACCTTAAGTTTCTCAGGGTGGCTATTAGAGGATTTTCAAATTTCCTGATTTTTCCAGACATATATTGCCAAATTTCCAGTCGAAAAATTTGTAAATTTGCAGCCACCAGCACAACTACTGGATCAATACACACAATTTAATACGAATAAAATATATTGTACTTTTTGAAAGACATTCTGCCAAACTCATACTTACCAGAGTTGTAAATATTCACTAAACACACGCATTGCAATTCAAAACACAATCAGATAGTGCACACACAAAATTATTCTTCTAATAAAAAGGGAAGCAAAAATGTAATTTCTTTAGGGCATTTTCTTGCTTCTGCCATGAGTTTCAACTTCCTTTCTTCCAATTCCTTAACTTCTCGTGCAGCTCGTTTCCGGTCCCTTTCAATCATATTCTTTTCTTGATCATCTCCACCACGTTTCTCCATACACTTGATATATCTTGAGTGAGGATTTCTTGCAGCGTAAATCATGTTTTTATTCATTTCGATAGAATCTATTTCTCCTGAAGCTGTAACAGCATCGAACACTTGCCTCAGAGCCAGGAGGCTTTTTTCCTTTTGATTTTCTACGAGACATAGAAAATCCTCTTGCCAGGGCTGCATTTCCATGTGAAAGAATCAGAACGATTCATACGAATGACCTTAGTTCTTCCGAACTTTCAGAAGCTTCAATGCACTTCACCCAGTGGTGATCTAGTCTCTTCTTATTTATTGAGTACATCTTCATTCTTTCTACGACATCTGGGAGCACATATGTACGTTTATAGTCTCTGTAACTTTATCTGCTAACGCTCCTGACACCCACTTATGCTCAACAAAAATTTGCAGACAATCGTTTAAATGCCATGTTCGAGTTTAACACTACAGAAGGGCGAAGGCAAGAGATGGCTTTCGTAAGCTGATAATTCGGAGATCTTTCAATCACTTTCTGTACAAATTTCTGCAATGCTCGTCGACACGCCTGGCGCAACTTCAAAATCTCTAGCTCGATGGCTTTCTTTACTTTTTTCAAGGCATCTCTAGTTGAATAACCTAAATATATATCTTTTGCGTGCAACAATTTAGCAGTCACTGACATCTACTTTAGTGAGTGATTTTTCCAACGCATCTTCTTTTACAAAACGTGTTATAATTGAATGCATAAGGGATGACAGTTCTTCACGTAGAAACGGTGCAAGAGAGGCATCCGTTTGAAACTCACAAAGGAAAGGTTCAATTTAGGTTGCAAAAGAGTGAAAGAAGGCTAATTTCACAATGAATAACTTGTCTTTTGCACATTGTGATACTAGTTCAAAGCTTGCAGATTTAGGATATTTTTTGTCACGAATAGCACAATTTACATATGTGACTAAGTTTGGTAAGATTTCCGCTGCCCTAGCTGCGACGTTGGTGTTCTCAATCCAACTAATTGAACAAAACTTTAAAGGAAACACCGTGGATTCTGCGTAATTAATATAATCAGTCCTTTTAGCTGGAACATCTTTGAAAATTTGTCGCAAAACTTCAACGAACTTCCAACCAGTCACTTTGAATGAACAATGAAGAGTATGCAGCCCGTAGCTACCCAAGTCCAAGAACACAGGTTTAGAAGGACCGCTCCTTATTTTATCTGCAAAATCTTTTACAAATTTTATGTTAACATTGGAACCATCCATGGTCACCTGAATGACTTTTTGCAGATTAATACCAGACATCACATCGCATCGCACGTATCAGATCTGAAGCACAGTGTGTGGCCAAGGAAAGTTGATGTGAGGTATCTAGAAGAAACTCATTCGTCTGAGAATTCCAGAAACAGTAATATCCAACTGTTCTTTCCGAGATATTTTGTTTAAGCTTTCATCGAAACCTACAACTAACTGATCACAATTACTCAAAACGTTTACGAGTTCTCTGCTGAAATAAGGACCCAGTCCATGGAAAATTGTGTATGCTACTTTGGTGCGTTGAAGTTGCATCTTCTTAGCCATATCGCTGTCCGGGAACATAGTCTTAAATAAAGACACACTCACAGCAGCATTCCAAAATGAAGAATGGAACATAACAGCATGCATATACTACAGAATCTCTGCTTTGGTACATTTCAAACCTTCTGTCACTTGGTTTTTCTGTTGTTTTTTTTTTTCTCACTTTCAGAAACACTGCCTTTATCACTATTCACTAAAGAAACATTATATTTGAGTGAACTCTGTTGGAAGCCGCGTTTGTGTTGTCGGAATGCTTTTTGAAGAAAGATAGGCAAACATATTCATGTTCAGCGATTTTTTCTTATTTCCGATAGCCATCTGATGTTTTTTCCCTTTCATGTGACAACTTGTTTTCGCATATTGCTGAGACTGAATACGGATTTGCATATTGCACTTTAATACTTTCACAAAATTTCCCGATCTTAAAAAAAAAATCCCTGACTTTTCCCAGTTTGGCAGGGGCTTTACGAAATTTCCTGACTTTTTCCGGTTGAATGGCCACCCTGGTTTCTCATTTATCAGTAGAAATATTAAATTTAATTATTACAACCTTTAGGCAACTTTGGCTCAGGCGGTGATATGAACTGGTGGAATGAAGGAAGTGGGAGAACCCCGAGAAAACCCACGCATACGGTGTTTGTCCACACCGAAGCGACCCCCCTATGATCAGAGGTGTGCGCTCTATCATTGAGCCACCGTGGCCCATAGAAGTATTGAGATTAATCATGAAAAACGGATTTATTAATATATTTTCACTCCTTTTGACATTTTAATACTCATTTTGTCATTGAATCGTACAAAATAAATACTTTTTAGGTTAGTGTCACTTTGGGTTAATTTCAAGTGCTTTGAAAATCTGAAAAGCGTCCATATTGTTTGTTCCACGATCTTTCCCCAGCTCAAAGGAGGAACATCACTTCATGATATGTGCAGTGGATTCATGCCGCAGGGTGGTTCGGAGCCCAAGGTAATTATAGGTCCCGTCATTTTGCCATTCATAAACGGGACTGAGGACAATGATGGATACAGAGCCTTTCTATAGTAGGCCGGAGTATTGAAAAATGGAAACATTGCCCAGACGGCTGACTGCACGGGTATCATGACGTCTATTTAAATAACTTTGTAGGAGGTGCGTTCAAATTATCGCCGATATTTTTGTTTTTTAAATGTTGGTCGAATGATTATGTAGATTTAAGCGGAAGAAAATCAATTGGAGATACGTAATATATTAAAAAAGTATAAATAAGCTTTGATATTTATAATGAGATGAACTATGAAAGACGACTATGTGTTAGCCCTATCATTTCTTTCGGATGTAAAAATACGTTTTCGGATATATTTTTGTTGTAAAGTTTGATATGTAGAACGAGGAGCAATTAAATTACTATTTACGTAGAAAGCTTTAATTTTACGAGGCGCATTCAGGAATAACAAATACTTTCATATGCTTTGTGCAAGGTGCCGAATTAAATTTGCATGTCTTTCATGTAAGAAATATTAAACTATTATGAGCCGAGACATTAACACTTAATTGTATAGTCTGCAAGGAACTTTCCTATAAAAGTACCTTTTGAAGTACATCTCGTAAACTCCACCAGAAAGGGCTAACTGTGGACGTTCTTACTGTGTATTCCAAATTTTAGCTGATCTCCATTACTAGACGAATTCTCCATTACTCCGTCTAGATGAATTCACCAATGTAATGTTTGAGGAAGGTTCTTCTTACCTATGTAGCGTGATAAAAGATTTCAATGCTATGTAAATAATGTCTAAATGAGGTAATAATCACATCTGTAAAGAGTTGAGTTAGTAACTATAAAAATACGTAGGCGGACCAGAGATCTAGAACCGAAGTAATTATGACAGAAAATAGTAAATAGCATGAAAAGTGTGACTGCAAGTAGGTGTTTCCAAGATGTCATCAATTTGAGGAACTATTTCTTTCACGGCATCTTCCGTAAATCTGAATCTTGTAAAGAAATCAACATCATTCCAATTTTTCAAAATAGTTTGGATGTCTTCGGATTGTTGGAATGCGCCCCGAATTTAAGTATTCTAAAAACATTTTATCGTCCTCCTCGTACGAAGAGGATGAATCTGAAATCACATGCAACATATTTCACAAAATGTTTTAAACCCAACAGTTTGCATGCGATTTATTAGAACCCATTCATTAGTTCTCAGTCATAGCTAACATAGTAGACGGCGTACTATATCAGTCGCCAGTCTTCTCATGATGCTTCGTTGCCACATAGTACCCTCTGGCCTTCTACTGTAGAAAGCTCTGGATAAGCCCATTCGGGATGGTCTCACCGTTACGCCTGAGCAGGTTCTGATTTTTTTAATTAAGGCCTTTTAGCAACTTTGGCTCAGACCGAATACATGAAGTGGGTGGAAGCGGGAGAACCCCGAGAAAACCCATGCACATAATGTTTGTGCACCACAAAGCCCACATGGGCACGAGCAGAGATCGAACCAAGGACCTCACGCACCAGAGATGAGCGCTCTACCACTGAGCCATCGCGGCCCGATCAGCATCTGAATTGCCGCTCAACCTTCCCAGTGTTACTTGGCCGTGCAGCACACAATAGACTGTGTAACCAGAAGATTGTATTTTTTATTCTCTTATTATTTCCTGATTAGCTCCATGTTCTGGACAGTAAGTGCTCAGGGCCAGACTGTTAACCAAAGAAAGGGCCTACCCACTGGTTACCAAAGGTCCTTCGTGGTAGTGAGGGTTATGAGGCGTGGGCCCCAAAAAGAACTTGCAAGGGCCCTTAGAGTACGGTCAGATCCTAAAATACAAAGTATACTAATATAGTGCCTTAAAAGAATATGATAAACTTTACATGGCACCTTCTTTGCTTTTTATGAGGGCCCTACAGTAGACCTGCTGAGATTATAACTTCAGGATTGCAATTATGTTGGTGATAGGCCTTGTGTGTCAAAATTGCTGCTTCCGAGACAAAAGGGTCGGGTGCCGGCCCGGGAATTCCCGAGTTCCCGGTTGGGCTAGCCCTCTCCTGCAAGTACTGTATCGGTATAATCTGTTTCAAAATTTGTATTATCATTGATAATATTTGTAGAGTGTAGTACAATTTGCACTGAATTTGATACAACAAAGACCTAGTTCATAATTTTATGATAAACTTGAACAATAATGTAATTTGAAAGAAATTTGTTAATAAAAATTGAAAGTAAAGAGCATCAAAATCTACAATCTTTTTAGTTGGAGGAGTTAATTACTTCTAGTCAGTTATGAAATCAACAGATGGAAAGCAGTTTTAGTTTGGAGTACTGGCTGCGCTCCAATACTTTCTTGTATTTCAATATCAAAAAGGTAAAGTGCTGTTGATTTTTGATAGCAATATTATTCTAGTTAGAATGACAGTCGTGATTGTATCCTAACAATCTAAAATGCCATGGTTTTTCTTTATTATGCACTTCTGTAAAGTGCCCTCAATTCAGGAATTATTTAAAGACAAAATTAATGAAAAAAAACCTAGTGGGGTTTTTCAAGTGGGCTCAACCCTGCGTCTATGTCTTCCTTTCTTCCTAAGCAATTGCAAATTTTATAATCGCAATTGCCTCTTTTCTCTAGGCTACATCTCCCTAACGAAATATTCTAGGATTTGAGTTTACTAAGATAAACTTTTGTTCATATCACTTTGTTTTCAGCCTTCGAAATTGCACTATCGATTTGGAAAACACCCATGACAATAAAGTATGAGAGCTTGTAGCCGCGATCTTTCTGAGGTAGGGCGCTCACCTCTGGCCCGTGGAGTTCTCGATTCGATTCCGGCTCGTGATACTTGTGGTGAACAAAATCCGTGTGCGTGAGTTTTCTCAGGGTTCTCTCGTTTCCTCCCACTTTCTTCATTCCACCAATTCTCCCATCAACATCCATTTGATCCAAATTTGTCTAAAGTTCTTAGGTAAAATTCAATTCAGTAAGAACTATTTAATGCAGTCAAATCAATAAAGGATACGCAGCATTGCATTTTCATCCTTCAGCATACACATAGGTAATAAGAATTGTATGTAAACTTACAGTGTGAACTGCGTTCACCTTGATTTAAATCAATCAACCTTTGTGAGTGAGGGGAAGGTTACCTGACGCAAGATCCTGTGAAGGAGGTATCAACAAAGAAACATGACTCGTGTCGGATCCGATCCCCACCTTACCGTTTGAAGGATGTATAAGATGGTAAAATAAAGTAGAAAAAAGATACGTTAGGATGCAAGGACAGGTATACACAAAATTTACAAACCAAAAAGAAAAATGGCAACATTTCACCGAAGGGATGGATAGAGAGGACTGGTGCTGGGGAGCCGCCATGTTGCCAACTCTTTCAGCTTCTTTGGTAATAAACTTGTACTCAATTAGTTATCTTGTTCTTTTACTACGCAGTTTGCGTAACTTGCCCGTTTCTAAAATACATTTAAAAAATACACAGATATGTTTCGCATTAATTTCTCGCCTTTTGATGTATGGAATAACAGTAATCATCCAATAATGTTCTAGGCCAGTGTTCCTCCATTTAGATTTTTTCCGTGTTTTTTGCACTGTATGAATAGTATGAAACAGAATCGCTTATGGTTTGCGTTATCGAATTGAAACAATAAAATTTTCCCTGACTTTTAGCTGTATTTTGAGCCTGCCTGACCAAAATCAAATTCGTAAACTTTCCAGGTCTGTGGTTTGTTTGTCTCACCTTCACCTGAATGATATATTTGTTTATCTTCTAAATGGAATTCTTCCATAAACCTGGTCATTGCAAAATTAATTTAGAATACCCTGGTTCGGGCAACAAAGGATACGCCAATAATCATACGCGAGCTAGATTTTACTAACTGGCGTTGAGCACGCGGGAGGAGTGGGGAGAGGATTTTAAAATGCATTCACTTATTTCTCTTTGTACATCAGTGTATTTACAACTGTTGAACCGTTTTAAGTTCTAGTATTAACGATTCGTTTGTGCACTGCAGACTTCTAAAAAGTATAATCACACACACACGAAATGTAGATGCATTTAGCAAGTTGTTTGATTTAATATTGAAATCATCCATTATCTTTTTGTCCTGTATCATGGTTAAATTTGGGTTTGTACTTACATAAAACGAATCATATACAAAAGCGCGTATGTACGTAAGTACGAACCAAAATTAAACCTTGATACAGGACAAACAGATAAAGGTTGGATTTCAATATTGAATCAAATAACATAAATATTTATCAAATTTGATTTGTCATAGCAAATTAAACATATCCATCAGATATCTTAGTTCTCACTAATCAAAGCGAGCATGGAAGTGACGTCACATCACTCTCAGACCCGTTTTTAAAAAATCTATCTACCTTTTTTTCCTTTCGGCTGAGAATCCGATCGATACGCGAAATATATTACAATAATAACAAGTGTAGTGTATTTCTTATACGGGAGAAATAGCTGCATACCAACAGGTAAGAAAATGTTACGATTCCCTCTACGAGATTTGTCAGATAATTTAAAACAATCCAACACGGAGCTACAAATTCACATGTAAATATATTTTTCACATGTATTTAATGTGCTTATTTTCCAGTATTAACTTTTTTGTTTCCGTTCTTTTGTACAAATTCTGCAGAAGTTTTCATTATTCAAACGTAATGTTAGGATCAATCACCTATCGGTCACCTCAAAGAGGCCCTACACATCAGTTACAGCTGCTTACATTTCTTGGGAGGATACCCTATATTTTCCGATTCACTTATTTTTAGTTTTACAACCCAAATAAAAACATATTGAAACAGCGTGAACAAACTAAATAAAGACATAATCACAGCATATTCGAGGGCATATATCTGAGTACGTTTGAATCATATTTTGAATATTTCAAAATACAAATAAAAAATTGATTTTACATTCCTTTGAATAACAAAGCGCGTGAAGTTCAGTTTTACCCTGCGCTCGAACAATTTAAAGTACAGTTAATTGGTCTAACTCGGTGAGTAGTATAATTAGCTTCACGAATATACAAACACACTATCATTATTTTTTGTACATATCAAATAGCAATAAACAGTAGTAATATATTATAAAAACAAACACAGCTTTCAAAGAAAGAAAAAAATTCATTAAACCATTTATTACGCACATACAAATCCTTCACTCGAGGGAGATATATGTTTGGAATACATAGTATTAATTATATACAAAGAACGTTGTCATGGCTTCATTACACGCCACTATATAATACATATCTCGAAGATATCTTCAAGTTCCGACTTGCCTATCTTTACTGCTCTTCAAATGCAACAAATAATACTTCAACACTTATTCAGTATTGACTCCTCTACACAGAATATACATATATGTATAAATTATATGAGAAAGAACTTAATAATGCACTATTAACATATTCAAATGTATAAATAAAGCTGTGAAGTAACCAGTTGTGGCAGTGTGCAACGTAAACAAGCACCGAAAGTAATTTCGCCTCTGCGTTCAATGAGGTCCACCACCAAAATAATAAATACACCCGCAAGAAGAAATGAAATGATGTGTTTCACAAAAGTCCTCCGTGCATGTAACGATTAGTCTTCACCCGCGGGAATAGCATCTTCTAGTCGTTTAATAAACTTAATCCGTAATTCTGTCACGTTGTCTCCTTTCAACTGGTCTTGAACAAACCACGATGTCACATCCATTTGAACCTAGAAGGCGAAACAAATCAAAGTTAAAAATTAAACATTCATTAAACATATTACAGGTTCAACAATTCAACGTCTCTCTAATGTATTCTTTATGCTATTAAAACTATCGCGCTGATTCAATTTTTGGTGAATTAACCTTACCCCAAAGCCAAATATTTGCCTGCAATTTGTAAACGATCACTACAGAAGGGTTCTATCAAAATAACGTACTTATGTGTATCAGCTAAAAGTAGTCGCTTGTCCAGTGTTCTTTTTTTTTCAATTACGCTACCGTTTCAATTCGATCTGGAATGGCTGTCAAAGTCGAACGCACGGAAAAGGGAAGAACAGAGTTAAATAGAAATAAAAATATATTTACCTCATGTTTAAAGGTTCTTATTTAAAGATTCTTATTTTATTCGACTAGAGTGACAACGATTCGAGTTTGAACTGAAACGTTAGTGTAATTAAGCAAGTGCAAAAGTAATCGCTCGGAGCGTATCCACATAAGAACGTTACCTGGCTGCAGTTTGCAAGAATATATCTTTTTTTTTCTTTTTTTTACAACAATTGTATTGCCTGTATGTGTTTTAACCGGCGATACGTAATAATGAGTGAAATTGTTTTAAAGGAAAAAAATATATTATTTGCATATATGCCTAATGGCTGGTAAACAACACAACTGGAAGAGAAAAAGTGGAACAGAAATGACGATAATAACGGTGAAGTTCTCCAGAGGCAAGTCTATAACCATAACATCACTGAGCAAGGTGAACTGAAATGGTTTGCCACTGGCTTCTATCGAATCATGATGTCTTAAGGACCAGACCTATACTTTAGTGGGCTCTGAAAAACTTATGTTCGAAGCGGGTATCAAATCAGAGATCCCCTGATAGCATGGAGTGTTGTAGAAAAGAAGTAAAATCGAAAACAGCGATGACGAAAGAGGCATTTCTCTAAAAAGAACAATCTTTTCTGTGAACCGATCAACAAAGATTTCAGGAAGGTTCATTAAATGTTTTATAGTGTTAGTGTTGTATAGAGTAGAGACCTGCGCGGGCCGTGTTAGGCCCGCAGCCCGGGCTAGCTCCATTATTTCTATGGGCCGGGCCGGGCTTGGGCCGATTAACTGCACTTCTTTAAAGCAGTTCAACAATTATTGACTTTCGTTAAACGATAATTGGAATAAAGCCAAATGTTCAAGTCTGTGTGCACGCCACGTGGAGTGAAAGGTATTTCAAACAATGCAATATTTACCGTTGGTGTTGCTTAGCGGCTCCACTTTCGCTATAGAGGAGTAGTTGTTCAACGGGGTGTTGACCCCAGTTGGCAGTCACACGCTGCCCTTCCCTCAATAAATAACAAAAGACAATATGCGTATTGAAGCTTCCTCTGATGGTCCGTGTCAATACCACAATATGGTGAATCCAACCACTGGATCCCAGGGGATGAACAGTCAGACTTGTCTTGATATAAAAATGAAAGGAAACCGCACTCTTTGTCCTTCTCTCGACTTAAGCGACCCGTAGGAAGAAATAGTGGATGAAGCCTAGATTGTAGTCTAGTACGGTGTTAAGTACCGTGCAAATGTAGGTCTTGCGGGTGGGGTCAAATTTCTGATAATTTGTTTTGTAAATAGAAGTTATACTTTGACTAGATACTTTTTTGCTGGATTTAAGAAATCTGCGACTACAAGTAATCCTACTGTTCAAAGCGAAAGGATTTTTTTGATCCTTTGTGTTAGAAATAAATTGAAACGGCAATCCTGTAGAATGAAATTAAAATGACTAGCAAATCTAAGCGCATTACATTGTTCAAACACTCACATGGGTTTGTATGCATTATATTATATTATTATAGCAGATACAAATATATTGGGGCTCGAGCCAAAACTTTTTAAAATTTATCTGGCCGCGCCAGGATTGGGCCAAGAATTTTTAAAACATATCGGGCCGGGCTCGGGCCAAAAACTTCTAAAGCTTTTCGGACCCGGGCCGGGTCTAGGTACATTCGGGCTGGGTTGGGCTCGGCCGAAAAATTCGGAAATTGGATACCTTCGAAATGTAGACATGATGGAAACAATAAGGCGCACGGGAACGTAAGCGGAGAATAATACTTGGGACACTATAAAGAGAGAAAAAAGAACTGTTCGTGCAAAGATCGCATACTAAGAGATGAAAATGAAGGTATGGTTGAAGAAAGAATAGAAAGAGGACGAATATTAAAAGAGGATCAACCGTAAGCTAAGACGAAAAGAAATGTGCTAAATCGGGAACAATGGAGAAAGTCACATGTGCCTTGAAGGACCTGTTACTTTCTGCACGTCCCTCGTAAAAATAAATACGTGGTAAACATAAATATTCTTATACTTTCAGACACGTAACACCATAAAAATAATTTCACCCTGTATTATAGGCTTGGTAAGTTAAGACATCAGAAACTTACCCAAACATAAGCAACACACTGATATGAACAACTTATCATCTAAGGATTATTATTAAAAATATCAGAACACTTCGTTAGTTATAAAAAGAATGAAAGGAGGAGGGATGTTCATCTTTTAAAAAAGAAAAAAAAACTTAGGTTTGGAGGTAGAGGCGCCCAAAGTTACTAGGCATCATCACAAACGACTCCATATCTTGACAGATAAGTATGTAACCTGTGTCGGCTTAGCAAATAACGATCGAAGTTGTAGCTAAAGAATACATATGAGCAAAGTTTAATGATTGACGGGTGCAGTTGTCAGCAGAATTCATATGCTTTTCAACTGCTCATTCTTGTCACAATGACGATGCTTCTGTGGGCAATCCTTTCTAAGACACACACTCCTCAATCGTAATCCAGTTTTAATCAATTTGAGTACAGCTACGACTGCCATTTCAGAAGCCGACAAGACTTACGTCACAATTTGTCGAAGCCGCCGTCATTTGAGGAGCTTATATTCAAAAAAGCACATGTCCAGTGACGCAAGGAGTGAAAAAAGTATTTTCCTGGGAGGAAGAGCACTATAATCGTGCGAATTAACTAATATTGTAACTAGAGGCATTGACTAGTTACCACATTATATCATTTACCCTTTTGAAAATGAGCTATTTATTTGTGACGATGCCCCGCTACGTTTGGGGGGATCTTGCTCCAAAATAATACATTTTTATGGCAAAGAAGAACATAATCAATTCTAATCTTTGTATTATGGGATATTTATTTCTTAAATATAGTCATTTATTTCTGAAACACAGTGTATGTTGACTTCTATAAAGTTTACGAGAACAAACCATATTCACTAAAAGTCCGATCTTCAATAAAACGAGAAATAATCGGAAACAAATTTGGAAGCTCTTTAAAATCAAAGAACACAATGCACACAAAATAATACTACACTGAATATAAGATCTTACAAGGAAAAAAGAACATGCTCTCTGCAATCCTGTAACAGTAGAAGAAAGACGGTGTGACAGAGAAGGGCACTTCAGTGGCGAGTATTATCACACATCTTGTCTCGAAATCAAACTGGAGGGTAGCTCGAATCCCATATGACTAGTAGGTCCCGTCCCCAGAAGGTAAAATCAAGAACACACATCTTACCATTTCACACGCTCCTCGAATAACACCTGTCAAGATGTTAGAGTACTTGAGTTGAAGACAATTGTCAGGTAGCTCAACAAATTCCGTCAGCGGATTATTCTCCAACAATAACGAAAATTCATCTCCAGCAGGACTCCAATTGCTTATTGTTGGGGTAATTCCAAGAAATATACGAAATCCTGACTGAAAATATATTAAAAGAAACAGATCTATTATTAAAAAAAATATGAAATTTAAAATTCGAGGGTATGTGATGATTTGCTCTCAATACACCAAGTAGCTCTTCACTTCCGTTCTGGATTTTTTTTTTCACACACAATGAATGAAAATAAACAGTGTGCCTGACCCAATAGGACAAACATCGGGAGGTGATTAATCACATCAAAACAAGTAAGAAGTTCCTTTGAAGAGATTTGGAAATCTGCTTAGTTTCGGAGCTACAGGCGCTCAAAGTTAGCGACGCATCGTTACAAAAGACGTTATATCTCGACAAGTAAAGGAGTAAGCGATGTCGGCTTAGCAAATCGAAGTAGTATCCTACATATCTATTTGTGCAATGTTTATGATTGAGAGAGAGCCGCACTGATAAGTACCGTAACGTAAGAATTTCATTGCGAACGAATTAAAACGGTTTAATGGGGCAAGCATAAAATTCACCTGTAAGATGAATTCTTCAGTCATGTTCCAAGAAGAAGAGGCAGACTTACACCTCTATTTTATCCGAAGGGTTTCAAATATGACTATACAAAAATTTTCACCTTTGATCCGTGCTCAGAGGTTAAAGAATGATACGATTACGAAGGTTGATGCTGATATTTTCAGTACGTCTTTACGCAAATATAGAAGGCAAGTTAATATCTCATTGAGCTGACTAAGACAGAGAAAATGTATGCTGCTTGTACAGGCAAATGTAAGTTGTTTGTACGTGTATCTAGATGTTTACGTATATGTATATTAATGTTTATATGCTTATTATGTCCATTTAGTGGAAACTATTGGTTATGTAGCAGACAAATAAATAAATAAAAACAAAACAAAAAAGTATATATAACGATGACGCCCTAAATTTTAGCGCCTATAACTCCAAAATTATGCAATTTCGAAATTTCTTCAAGGAAACTTTTCTTCTTGCTTTGACGTAAATACTCACCTTCCGAAGTTTGTCCCGTTATTTCAAAGACATACTGTATAGTCTTGTAACAGAGCAAATCTACATTCCCATACCTTAAACAATAATCTAAGATGTAATGGTAAAAAACCTGTACGCCACATTAATTACTCATATTTCGCACTCCCAATGCAAGAGACAGAGAGAAACTGAATACTGAAATAACTTATTCTAACACTGCAATAAAGCAACATCTGCTCAAAAGTCCACTAAATGGCAGATAATTCCTTATGCCACTCCAGAGTTTTCAGCATATACTAGTACAACAATGCCATATTTTCTACCGAATTTTGAGATGTGGCATAAGGAATGCGATAGATATATAAGGCACTCAGATACTTACAAATACATTAAAAATAATCAGAGACGACGCAAGTAGTGTTACATATACAAATGTTTTTTTTTTTTAAACTGAATTCACATTAATTATCAGCGCAGGCATCTACGGTCCAAGACAACCACATATCATGGGTCGCTGAAAAAACATCTTTCGGGTTAACGGAGGATGCGGAACGTAATGGTCATGTCTTTATTTCTGATGATACTCAGGCATTCACATAACAGATGAAACCTGGAAAACGTTAGTCAGGATGTGCGGTGTGAGCAAGACTCGATACCTCCGGGTGGCCGAGGGTAGCACGCTCGCTTTTTGTGTGCATGGTCATGGGTTCAATTTCCGCCGAAGACCATTGAACGGAGCATTTTGGAGTCTATTTTACCAAACACTGTAGGTCCGGTCCTTAGAAGCTCACCAGCTTGTTTAGGACGTTAATAACAAGTCAATCAATTAATCAAGCCTTGAACATACGCGGCCTCTCCACAATTTGCATTTCAGAGATACAGAGGATTGCTGCATATCACGCAGCATGAAAGAATTGAATGTTCAATTTCTTTATGAAAGCAACTGTGTATGGTAAGAATCTTCGTGTACAGAAAATTTAATTCCCACTGCTCTATCTAAAAATACATTCAATTAAAAATCCAGTGCAATGCCTTAGAGTACAACACCAACAGCCATTAGTTGGTCGAACTGTGAGCAGAAGAATGTTCGGATCAATACACAGAGATTGATCGTGGCGGTGGTAGCTCAATGGTAGGGCATCCGTTCAGCAACTGTGAGATTCTGGTTCTATTCTAGTTTACTGCGGTTGTCAACTTTTCTGTACATTTTTCAACGTGGCACCATCACAGCAGGTCTTTGTGCAAAGGCAATTAATATTTAACGTATGTAAATATTGCACTTCTAATACTAGGAGAAACAGTGCGTCAAGAAAGCGAACAAGTTTACCAACTGTATAGAAATGCACCCGCCTCCAATGTAACCATGACTCACCAAAATGCCGCACCTGTTGATATGATTTGTTTGTAACTTTCCTAAAGCAAAGTTACTAAACCCAAAACGTCAAGATATTCGGGCTCATACATCAGCCAGGTTTTCGTTCGAAATACATGTATCACCTTACAGTTAGTTAACTATGTTCCTTAAATGCCTCTAAAAATACAATGAAGAATCTAACCTAGTACTTGCTACTTTCATCACACACATCGAGACTACAGAACATTTCCACTGCTACTACTTTCTTGATCATAATTAATTTGGAAACCGGTTTAGAACTCTTAAAAAGTTTAAGTTACCTGTATTTTTTCTGCAGTATCTCGAAAATCATAGCAGCGTCCAGACCCTGTTCTTGCAAGAAAATCTTCTATTATCCGGATTCCAATGTTATATCCCATTCTTTCCAGCTGCTTATTAACATCGTCAACATTTTCATAATCTTTCAGAAGTTGCGATACTAAAGCTCCATAGGTCAACGTAAATAATTCTGAATTCTAAAAACAAGAAAAGAAGTATTTTCAGACTCAGTTTTCTATCTTATTACAGAAACTATACATGCATTTATACTAATCTCATTTGCGTAATTTCAGTTCTTTACTAGCAGTTCAGTGCACTTAAGTGCTCGATGACAGTCATATTGTTATACTTGTTTGTAAGTGGTGAAACTCAAAATATAACAAAGTTGCGAGTAACGTAAGTGTAAAATACGAGTACAAGAACCAAATGGCAGTGGCTCAGTAGTAGAGCGTAGGCTTAGCATTCGGGAGGTCTTGGATTCAATCCTAGCGGTTGACCATCCTGAATGAGATTTTCCCAGTGTTTTTCCTCACACACACTAGGCAAATAACGGGATGGTACCTTCAACACAGGCTCTGGCTATGAACTTTCCCCTCCCCTATGCATAAAGGCCATAAATACAATTCAAAAGAGCGGAAAGTCCGACGACCTATCTAGATGCATCCGCGTTCAGCACAAGCACATGTTAAGTGTTAAAGGTGATGTGCCTCGTGTATAATGAAATTTTAAATATCTGACCCGTCTTTGCTCTCTTGATATACTGCTTTTGATATTTTTTTTAACAAAATAAGTGTCATTCAAAACACGAAGTGACGCCATAAATATTAATCCGCCTGCTTCCATATTACCTGTGGTAAACAACTCGACTACGTACTTAACGAAATAATGACACATGACCTTTTTTAACACTTCTGAATAGCTGGCTGTCGCTATGTGTTAAGAAGTATCTGTGATAATTATTTACAAGAAAATGGGTGGTATAGAGTATATATATATATATATATATATATATATATATATATATATATATATAGAGAGAGAGAGAGAGAGAGAGAGAGAGAGAGAGATATGACTCAATAGCTGGAGTAGGTAAAGTAAATTTTACATATTTTGATGTACTAATGCAAACTAACCTAACCTGAAATTCGGTGAATTTTAGGACTACTAATACACAGTTCCAGACAGGCTTTTACACGTTAAAGAACTACATAATAATGTTACCACATGTCAGAGGGAATCCTGCTGAAGAAATCATCTCATGGGTCAAACTATCGCTGAAAAAATCATACAACTAACCAGACCCTAACACTCCTTCCCTTGTCGACATTGCATTTCTGTGCCGTTTTCACACAGGAATGTACGACTAATTCCATTTCAAATCGTCCAGGCAAGAGTAAAATAGTCCCCATCATGTTTTCAGATTTCATTCATATTTTTTACACGGGATCTACTGCAAAATTATTAGACCTATATTTTTTTTTATTTCACCCCCCCGCCCCAAATCCTTCGATTTATAGCGTTTCAAAATGGTCAGCCTCAGCGCAAGTAGTTCGAAAAGGTAAAAATTAAGTCAAATTTTAAAAGTTTATTATGGAGAAACTAATGTACTTAGTAGCACAAGCTGAATAGTAGAAAGAAACAAAGTAGTGTGCTTCAGTGAAGGGTTAAAAATTTCCCTGAGACTCCAACAGGAATCACGCAATTAACTCGCAATGTTGCCAACTTTTGAGGTTTTTTTTTCTAGCTTTAGATATTAGTTTTTCGGTACCCATAGGCCATATGATGTCCATTTGCTTCCACCAACATAAGCACCTCATAAGGTGTGTTAAAACTGTAAAGGGTTTGAGTTTCTGACCATTACATCTCAAGTTACAGCGTCATGAAAAATTCATGAAGTCGCCATGATTGGACGCCATTTTCTCAAAAAACCCACCTTTTAAAAATCTGAATTTTTTTTAGTATTCGAAAAGTGCCTGAACATTAATATCCTTTTTACCATTTGTGCGGCCCGCAATTAATTATTGAAATTTTGATATTTGTACTTGGGACACTAAGTTTTTCTGGTGGTTATAAATGGACATTTCATTGTTATGTATTATGTTTACCATTGCTAACTTAGACAAAATAGCATATACTTAGTGCATCCATTTCTCATTACAGATATACTCCTTCAATAATTTTAGAAGAAAAAAAAAAGAGTTGCAACTATGGCAACTCCAAAGATTTTGACCAATTATGAAATGGATTTGACAATATGATAAATATTTGACTTTGTTTATGAAACAACAATATTTGTTTACTTTTTGAATATTTGAATCATTAGACTCGACATATTGAATACTGAGAATTTTGTGTAGTACCCATTATAAATTAGGAATATGGAAATAAAATTAAGATTCAAATGGAAGATACTGCATTCGATGGTATACTTGAAGAATACGAATGAGTTATGAATAGTTAAAACCGATTGTTATAAGGAAATATGACAAACAATGGATACGACTGGTACTTATTAATATATCTGCGACAAGTTGCATAAAGCTCCTTTATTTGCTTAAATTATTATTTATATTTATCCGCTATATTCTTATTGAAGTAATTAACTAACTAACTAACTAACTCTATGGCTTATGGAACTCGCAAGTTCATCGCCGCAGTAACAAACGTTCGCCATTGGATTCTATCCTGGGCAGTATCAAGCCAGTTTTCATCACGAACACCTACTTCTCGATGATCTCTTCTAATATTGTCCTCCCAACGACGTCTCGGTCTTCCCAATGGCCTCTTTCCATCGGGCCTTCCAACCAGGATAGAATATAATCTTCGTTTTTCCCCCATCCGAGCTACATGCCCTGCCCACCTTAGTCGTCTCGATTTCATTATTTTTACAACATCTGGTGAATCGTACAGTCCGTGGAGTTCTTCATTATGCAGTCTCCTCCACTCTCCAGTCATCTCGTCCCGTTTTGGCCCATATATCTTTCTAAAAACCTTATTTTCAAATACACGTAATTTATGTTCATCTGCTAGGGTCGTACTCCAACTTTCGCAACCGTAGAGAATTACCGGCAGAATAACCGTTCTGTATATTTTTAATTTCAATTTCCTTGATATTAATCGCGATGCTAGAAGTTTTTGGACTGAGTAGAAACATGCGTTCCCCGATACTAAGCGACTTTTTATTTCTTCCGTGACCTCATTTTTGCTTGTTACGTATGCTCCCAAGTATTTAAATTTGTTTACTTTCTCTATGACCTCATCCCTAATTCTTATGTTTTTAATTCCTTCATTCCCTGTGCTTCGGCTTGTTACCATGTATTTTGTTTTATCTATGTTTACCTGTAGACCTATCTCATCGCACGCTTCTACTAAGACATCGGTGTTGCTTTGTAGTGCATCTATATCGTCCCCTATTAAATCTACATCATCCGCGTATACAAACAGTTGATTCAAACCATTCAATGACAGTCCCTTTTTGTCCCCTTTAATTTTTAAAATCGCATATTCTAACGCGAAGTTAAACAGTAGTGGTGACAAGGCATCGCCTTGTTTCAATCCGTTGCGAATCTTGAAACTATCTGACATATTATTACCTATCCGTACTCTGCTTATGGGGTCGCTGAGACACATCTTCACTAGTTGGACCAATTTTTTCGGTATTCCAAATCGTATCAGGATACTGTATAACTTTTCCCTTTTGATAGAATCATATGCTTTCTTAAAATCAATGAATAGCTGATGAACCGTCCCATTGTATTCCCATTTCTTCTCCAAAATTTGTCTCAAAGCAAAAATCTGGTCCAACGTGGATCTATTTCTTCTAAATCCACATTGGTGATCTCCAATTATTTCATCTACGTATACATTTAGGCGTGTTAACAGAATATTACTTAATACCTTGTAACAAGTTGGAAGTAACGAGATTCCGCGGTAATTATTGCATTCCGACTTATCGCCTTTTTTGTAAATCGGAACAATTATTGATGTTTTCCATTCCTTTGGGAGCTCCTCCTTTCTCCATATAGCACTTATCAATTTATGTAGTTCCTTGGTTAGTGCCGTTCCTCCTGTTTTAATTAATTCGGCTGGAATATTGTCTATTCCTGGTGATTTGAAATTTTTCAATTTCTTAACCGACATTTCGATCTCGATCTCGCTAGGTTCGGGAATCCACGGTTCTGCGGTATGGATTTCAAATTCCTCTGTTTGTTCCCCGCTGTGTACATTAAGAAGTTTGTCGAAATAACTTTTCCACACATCGACAATTTTAGTCGGATCCGCCTGAAGATCTCCACGTTCATTTCTAATCATTCCTAACCTCGGCTGGTAACCTTTTCTTAACGAGTTTACCCCTTTGTATAGATCTCGTAT
>JAGDQP010008605.1:34100-62340 GCA_022664845.1 Lepisma saccharinum
TGGTAACCTTTTCTTAACGAGTTTACCCCTTTGTATAGATCTCGTATGTTATTTGTCTTCCCGTTTTCCTCAATCTCCTGAATCTTCTGCGTCAGATATTCTCGCTTTTTGTTTCTGAACCCTAGTGTGGCGTTTCGTTTCGCGTTACTGTAATAATAACATAAATAATTGAACAACCCGTTTTAAAAGCTGTTCTTGTATAGCATTTGAATCAGTTATAGTTTCTCATTAACAAACAATATATATGTGAAAAACACTTGTAATTTTAACACTGAAAACATTGTCTTGATGCTATTTTTTTTAACATTACTTTCGTGTTAATAACTTAATAAAAATAGAGTTTGATATTTATTGTTTGGTTATTGTAACGTATTTACTGGCGTTGTCGATAGTATTCTTATACTATGTGTCATCAACTGAATGAGAATAAAATTGGATATACCTTTTATATCCAAGAGAATAAAAAACAACGCACATACTTTTCTATTGTCTACATAATTTGCGGTTCTTTCTTTTGTTGTTTCGCTGTACTGGTCCCTTCTTTGAACTTCGATCCATTATAGCTGCGTAAGTTTGCAACTTTGATATCTCATAATTATGTATATCATTGGTTTCCTCTTCGCCTACAGCAGACTGAGTGTAATTTGAAAAACTACAACTTTGGGATGGCTTGGCAACGCTGATTTCGTCCAATTTCACCCTGTCATGGGTATTTTGTTAGCTGAACACATTTCCTTCTTTTCTGGATAATTTTCTTGTTACTTACGGGTGCCAAGTTTGTATATAGGTTCTAAATTTGTCCATTTATAACCACCAGAAAATCTTAGTGTCCCGAGTATAAAAATCGAAATTTCAATAATTAATTGTGAAGGTTAGGGGTTCGGGCCGCACAAACTAGAAAAACTAGGAAAAAATTCAGATTTTTAAAAAGTGGGTGTTTTGAGAAAATGGCGTCCAAACATGTCGACTTAATGTATATTTCAGCTTTTCATGACGCTGTAACTTGAGACGTAATGATCAGAAACGCAAATCCTTTATAATTTTAACACACCTTATAGAGATGCTTACGATGGTGGAAGCAAATGGTCATATGACCTATGGGTACCGAAAAAAAAATGTCTGAAGTTAAAAAAAAAATCTCAAAAGTTCGCTACATTGCGAGTTAATTGCGTGATTCCTATTGGAGTCTCAGGGGAATTTTTACCCTCCACTGAAGCACACCCCTTTGTTTTCTTCCTACTATTCAGTTTATGCTATTAAGTACATTAGTTTCTCCATAATAAACTTTTAAATTTGCCATCATTTTTACTTTTTCGAACTACTTGTGCTGAGGCCAGGCATTTTGAAACGCTATAAATCGAAGGATTTTTTTCAGGAGGGGGGAGGTAAAAAGAAAAAAATATGGGTCTAATAATTTTGCACGTAGATCCCATATTTAAAAAATGAATGAAATCTGAGACAGTCGTGTGGACCACCCTGGACGATTTGAAAGGGAATCAATCGCACTCCATTTGAATGCCAGGGGTAAGTCCAGAGAGTTGTAAACACTTCACATAAAAAGTATGGTGGAATACGATTCTTAACATTGTACACCTTGGTAAAGTTATAAATTATTTTTGTGAAATTAGAAAATTAGAGGCGAAGCTACAAAGCCAGTAATATAACTTAATAAGTAGATAATGCAAAACTGATTTCGCGGAAAGGACCTCCTTAGCAGTAAAATCACTGAGAAAGCAAATACGAGAATTCACTTTGTATTGCCGGTACGTTACAAAGGGAAAATGTCCATTCTTTCTTACTTCCGGTTACAGGAACGTTTATAAACATCTAGCGACAACCAACAATCCAAAAAGTGCTTTTAAAAATCCATATTTTAGTATTACTTCGTTAAATACGCACTCTACTTGATCAAGATGGCACCATGCGGAGGAATACTAACTGCAACACTTAGTGTTACGAATGACACGTATTTTGCTACAAAAACATGAATAGCAGCGAGCGAAGATGGGTTATGTAAAGTCTGGTTCAGTATGTTTATTTTCTATGCACATCACTGTCACGTACCCTTCGCCCTAGGCCGGAAGAATAGGGTTCGTATTACTTTACCTACACCAAAGAAGTAAAATTTACAGGAGAAAGGTTATGTTACCAAAGTGTGTAGGAATATTGAAACGCAAATTAAAATAACTTTTAGTCATGATCCAGTGTTATCAGGGTGAAATACATAGACATGCGTGGGACTACATATGCATCCGCCGTGTGCCATTTTCTTTCACGCGCAAATTGACAGGCTCCGACAGTGAAAAATATAAAGATACATGACCGCAACTAACCTTACCTAACTTCGACGTTCGAATGGTCACTAATTTAAGACGAAATTCGGCAAATGAAATTACAACAGAATATGAGGAATGTTCGCTATACCATTAGTATTCCTCCGCGTCGCCATATCCTTATGGACTGGAGTGCATATTTTCCGAATTTATTATTTTCGTAAGGTTATCATACTATTTTCTGGATAGTTACATGTCAGTTTGTACGTATGGAAGTATCAGTGACAATTAATTTTTAAGAACGACTGGTGCTGACCGTATAATATTGAACGATAGGTTGGTGTCCTTTGGTGTAAATAAATTAAAACTTAACCCAAGAATATAGTTCCCACTTCACAGCGATAGTTATTACTAACAAACACACTGACATCTCGCTTTCACTTGGTTTAACGCTAATTTCGTGTTTCCAAGTCACACAAATACCTCATTCCTCACTGCAATTTTTGCAAACGGCACCACCACATTCGGAATTGCAACCAATGACTGTATACAAAATATTTTAGCGAATTTTACACATTACAATAATAAAAACAGCATTCCTTGGTTATAGTGCATCCATTTTCTTTCGTACAGTAAAAAGCTCTGCAGGTACAAGTTGTTTCATTTCTTGTACTAGGTTAGGTTGTGTTATCGCATACGGTACATTCTGAAGCTGGATGCCCCATAACGAATTCAACCAATAAATAAATTTTTAAAAAAAACCTAAGAGGAAAAAATAAAGAGTTGTTGCTAGCAAATTTACTTACAACAAATCGTATGTAAACAGGAAATAATGGGAACTGTGCTAGTAGAGAAAAAATTCTGCCCTGAAATCAATAATATTTGGTGGACCAGCTATCATATTCCTCCCTCATGCTCATTGCTCAACAAAAGCTCATTTTATATTAGAAAAAATATAACGTTTAATAACTTCGATAGTAGCCACTAGGCTTCTTTCAAAAAGTAAAGAATTATAAAAATACTTACCACTTTCTTTGAATCTAATCTTGTTCCCTGTCTCGACATGATGCCTATATATCAAATTTACGATTCACTAGAACTTTATATCATATCGTATTTTTTAAAAATAGTCTTGTAATTTCTCTTTCAGATAAATATTATTGCCTTGACCAATATATCTAACCATGCGCATGAAAATTGAATACGCTTCTTTTGTTTTCCTTTGCTTGCTTACGGCTCACTCACTCCCTATTTTATAACGAAAGTAACCAATCCTATTTTCTCTCTCAGAGTCTCAGGGCTGATTTACATGCTAATTTACAGGGCTTGCGTTAGTTGCTTTGCGTGCGATTTGTGTGAGTAGCCAGTTGAAATGGTGTTTTATTGCGTATGCTACATACTACGTAATAATATACGTGCTTCAGTTGGCTACTCAGTCTAATCGCACGCAGAGCAAGCTTGCATGTAAATCAGCTCTCACACTTTAAGTTGGTTTTGAAATTTACCAACCATTTTATTTTTTTCCAAGATTTATCACTTCATTATAAGTAATGATACAAAATGTTTCGTAACACACACATTCTATTATACAAATAAAATAAACGAACAAATTGAATTACATGGTATTTCCTTTTTTTTTTAACCAAAATGGTATAATTAGTATAAAATCGGTACATATAAATTTAAAAGTAATGGATACCGTACTTCTGATGCCAGCGAAACCTGATCGTCTCAACCAATGAATCGATATAATCAGTAACTACTTACTAGGCGGTAGTCGCAGTATCCCCTACACTCGGGTTTTATACATGCGTGAGAAAAACACCTAACCTGACTTAGTTAACTTAACCAATGGTCACTAATTTTATTAAAATTTCTAAATACGTCTCATGCCTTGTTTATATTACTAACATTTTACGATGGTAAAACTTATGGGTAAAACTAACTTGCGTTAACACTACCGAACTTAACTTGGTTATCGTGCTTGTATTACCATTGTCTGTAAAGAAACAGGTTGAGGTTTCTGTGGTAGAGTTAAGAATCTGCTTGTTAAACGGGAGAGGATTAAATTATAAAAAATCAACACAAATGAATTGATTGTAGCGTCAAATTTTGTAGATTAGTTCTGCCATCATTCTTTTATATTTTGAAAATAGTACGCACCACAATTATACTATATATTTCAATAAAGAAGGAAATAAACTCACGAAGTGATTCGTGTCTAATAACTAACTTGCGTTTAGACAGTCGTTTCTTACTTACGTTACAAGATAACCGTCGTAAGAAGACGCAAGTTAAATTTGAAACCTGCGTTAACGGTAACTACCGTTTACATTACCAAAATGAACTCGGGTTAACGTTAACCATGGTAATATGTTACTAATGAAAACAAGGCATAATACATTTAAAAGGAGGTTACTTTTCTGTATGAAATATATAAACGTAAACACACCAGGGTTTGAACCCGGGTCTTCGGATCAGGTATTCGATACGTTAACCATTAGGCTATGCTATTAGTTCCCACGCAGTGGCTTGGCAGTGGTCTTTATGGTTCAACCACAACTACGCGAGAGTGGACCACACATAGGATTACTACTGCACCTACCGCCTCCCGTAAAGTTCAGACAAGGGTGTATCAACCATTTCCCTGTTATGGAAGACCAACACGAGAAGCAGACGACAGCATTATTGCAATAATAAAAGCCCCGCTTTTGTCACGTCAATAAATAAAATCATGAAACTTATCGGTTGTTTTACAGCATGCCGTACCAAAAGAATAATTAAGTACAGATGGTTACGCCTTACAGAGAAATGCTTAACAGCAATAACTATGATTGAGTAAGTGACGATGACCAAATTTGTTACAGCACGGAATGATCTTTCAAAACCACGTGAAAAGAGGTTCGAGTGAGACCGACTGATACGAAGTAGTCTGTCTTCATCTTGGTGGGATGGGATTCCTGAATCTTTATATAAGGCTCTTAGGCAACTTTGGCTCAGGCCGAGATGAGAATGCTTGCAACGTGAATTCTGCAAATAGCTCCATGCTTAAGTCCATAAATATTAGGGCCTAGTCCTATTAATATTCATGGGCAACCTTCACAGTTGAGACCGTATATACAAGAGGAGATTAATTGCTTTTCTTAAGTCTTATAGACAATATTGACACATTTTTTTGTAACAAAAGTGTTACTACATAATTAATTCTTGACGAATACTAAACTGGATCTCATTTATCTTCCGCCATGTCTATACAATTGTGCTAAGCCTGTGGTGTGTCCGGTTCGCGTCTTGTTCCCAAAAACAAAACGAAAATAACTCAATCGGAGGGGAGGAGAGAATCCACTTATGATTTTTTTTAAAGACACAAACTTGATATACTATTTCACTTGGGTATACGGAAAATTAAAGACTACCTTGATTTTGTCGGCGGTGATGTTATCACAGAAAACTTTATTTGTTAGTAAAAGTGTAAGCGAGTTACAATAGTTATACTTTCAAAGTAGTACCCATTACATATTAACCAAAAGAATTGCAGCTAAAACATTGTTAATGATTCTTTATCGAAACTGCAAAATTCTACTGAATAAGATAATTCGAACAACTCGTGAAAATGTTCGTTAACAGTTTGCAAGTTTTCTATGAATATTTATAATATAATATTTACTCGGAGCCAAAGTTCATCGATTAATGGAAGAGTTTTATCACATCCCAGTTTACTTCAACTTATATGAATTCTCATGCAAATAGTCGATGAGTTGATATTTACTAAAATATCACTAGTGGGTAAACTTCAACTATGCGACAACGATTACGCTTTTATGAATTCTCAGCATCATTCACTGTGAAGATTTTCTTTTATATTCTATGAATTCTCAAATATACGGACGTTCGTATATACCGATATAAGAGATTCTTCAAATGTCTTTGATATCTTCTGATTGAAACACACCCACAAAAAAAAACACAGCACATCAAAAAGATAAGATAGGTATATAGATGATGAATTGGAATAATCTATACGAAAATAAATGAATATGCAAAAATGTTATCGCAGAAAAAGAAACAGTGAAAAGTATATGCTTGAAATCAAATTCCTCAGTTATCGCGACTATAATAAATGAACAATAAATCTGACTGATGATAAGCAGCAAAAGTCAAAAGAGAGCTATCTTATATGAAGAAATATTGGAATTCAGAAATAATATACAAAGAGTCCGAATACCATAATTTGCATGCTTCAAGAAACGCAACACTTCTCGTGATTCACAAGCTTAGAGTTCGTCGGGTTTTTCTCCAACGACATTCAATGATTTTACTCGCCTAGGACGGAAATTTAACAGCTTTTATCTCTGTCGAACAACGTTTAAACGGTTTCACTCTTACGTGCGTATCCTAAACTAGTATGCAAAGTATGTCAATTCTACAGTTTTGAATTATTCCGTTAATGATCACTTTAATGTGCACTTCACGCTTTTAAAGTAATGTCACTCAACTTGGTTCTTATTTCTTCCCTCTTTAATATGATGAGCGGGATGACATTAACTGTAGATTGTTCTATAATTGCTAACTATTCTGAAGCTAGAAAAAGTTATCAAGACCTAAATTTTGCTTGGAGACAATCCATAATTCAACTTCTAGTCCTCCTGCCAACAGCAATAAAATTTCTAAAAATATCGTGAAGCTGAATATAACAAAACCTCCTACTTGAAGAAATCTTCTTCGAATTAATGACTAAAAATTCCGCATTGCATCTAAATATTTCCTTATCTCTATCTATTCTGCTATACGTCGACTCTCCCATAACTGACCGCTACGTCTGAAATGCATCAATACATGAAAACTGTATAGCCAGCCAGCATACCCCATTCCTAGGTCTCGGCCTGCCTCTGATGGGAGTTACAGCTGACTACAGCAATGCTAGTCCATGGCTGTGAGACGAATTTACTGCCGAAGGAGATTTGCAGCGTCCTACGGTCTTATTCGCATGAAGCCTCTTTCAACAAAGGTAAACTTCAAGAGGTTTACAGCTTCTGTCCCTCTGACACACAATGTCCATGCTGGGGGATATGATGTAACTTCTCACATAACTTTCATCGTTATCCGGCAAGAATATTCTCCAATTAGTCGCGTTGTCCATAGAACATCATGTGTCATTTATGGTAACTATTCAACAATGGAAGGAAGAAGAAGTGCAAGTCTTCAATTGTTCAGTTGATGATTGTTGAAATATCAAAAGTTGAAAATTAGTTAAAAAATAATTATTTGACACTTTGATGCTTAGTACTAGTAGTGGTAGACTAAAGTTTCATTTTATAATTTATTTGTCTGATTTTTCTTGATACGACTTAATAATTTAGATTTGTTTTTCTTTGTTACTTATAATATACATAAGATCAAACTAATTAAGGCTTTTCCCCCATAGAACATCTTCAGGACACCATTGGTAACTTCCTCTTTATTATTTCACAGCTTCCAATAGTTAAACAAGAGATTCAAAGAGATTGCTTGCGCAAAAAGACTTCCGGAACAATAACGCCATCAGCTTCTATCGGGCATCGGGTCTACAAGTGAGAGTTCTCATTTTCTAAAATTTGTAGACAAAACATATTATAGAACCAAAATAGCTCATAATGGATAAAAACAATTGCAAGATACTACTCAATGAATTTCAAATAGAATTTACTTCGTTGCAGATAAGAATGACGAAATATATATGCATTTTCTCCAAATATATTTCCAAAAATTTTCTTCACATTTTTTTTTCACTTTTTTTTCTTGCAAAACTTCTACCAAAAGATGTGGTATATTGTAATCCGTTACAAGTCAATCGATCATATGAATCCAAACTGCAATTAGAGCCGCGAATGACATTGTAGCTGTCACGGGAAATGGAACAATATTATCTTACATGAACTCCTGAATCTCATTGGATCCTAGATACATTCACTACACTGTACGAAATCCTGGGGTACGATTTCGAAAAAAAAAAAAAACTATGTAAATGAAAAATACCTGAAGGCCATAAATCGGTTTAGCAATTCACGAAATTGCATCCAATACATCTATTTGAATCGCAGTTGTACAATAACAAACAATTATCTGGTATCGGAATTCCTTGATTTTTTTTCCGGGTCCCCTTCATTGTGGAAATTCAAAATTTATTGTTTACTAGGCGTGCATCGAGCCAAAATCAACACGGGACATTATTCCCGAAGGACATGATCAATCGCTATTAGGATGCCTTTCCTTTAGCACATAAACATTGAGAAACCGTGGTTTGAACGTTAGTCCTACTACGTAATTTTAACGTTGTACAAGTACCGAAATGTCGCCTGTTCAACAGTTTATTTGACGTTTAGAATCAACATAGTTTTCAACGTCAAGAAGTGGAGTATTTTGGAAACGTTGTATTTTTTCCAACTCTTCAACGGCTGAAAACCACCTTTTTCATTTGACCAAAAGAAAGCATTGAACTGCATGACGAAGACTCACCACAGTTGCTGTTTTTATCCATTTCTTTCACGTTGATATATTGATTTTGTTTGTAAATTCTCTACCGTCATGCAGTGGGATTCCAAGCTGGATCTTTCTGCATTCGTTTTTTGGTAGTTCGATAACCGCTCGTCCACGAGAAATCCTCATACTCATTACTATCTTACTATTTCTTTTATGTTACGAGGACACACAACGTTACCATAACCTCGAAAGTGTTGACAGATTTCTTTTAGAAAGAAACATTCGGAAACGACATCTGTCTAGAGCTACAGACATATTACTGTCAGAGATCCTTATTTCGTATTGCTTTTTCGGTAAATCCTTGCACTGTATTCTTTTTGTTATGCCTCTTTTCTAAATTCATTTCCAAACTCCAAATTCATTATCCATATGGATAAAAAGCATTAAGAATGAAGCAATTTGCCATGTAGTGGGTGGGGGTGGGGGAGGAAGAGGTAGCCAAATTTACAGTTACAACAAGGAAGAAGTTGAATTATCCCGATTCTCCCTGGAACCATTGGAAAAAAGTATGACCACCTAGCCTATATACATTAATTTTACTTCAGAGAAAGTTTTCGTAACATAAAAGGAATAGCAAAATAGTAGTTACTCACTAGATGGTTTGTGGATGTGTGACTAGCGTCACGAGTTACTGACGACGAGTGCGGAAAGTTCCAGCTTCGAATCCCACTGCAGATGCGTGAAAAATGTACGAATTCAGTGCTCTCTTTTGGTTAAATGCAAAACGTCTTTTTCAGCTGGCCATACAACGTTAAAAATAAATTGTTCATTGTCCACTTCTGTAGACGGTGGTTTTGATCCTGTCACAGCTATCGTCCAGAAAAAAAATGAAGTTCAAATATCGCCTCTATGTTTACGATACACGTATATGTTCACTGATTACACAAATTGCTTCCTCTGCTCTCCCTGAAAGGTTCAGTAAAATTACAAATTTTTCTTACAGTTTAGCACGTAACAGTTCAGATGTTTGTACAGAAGTCATATTAGAGGTTGTACGCGCGCGTGCGTGTTACGTATTTTTTCTTTAGTTTTAATTGAATTAAATTTTATTTATGGTGTCTAGGGCTAGTGATCTATAGCTCAGACCGGGAAAGGGAATAGGAAGGGATGCGAGAGAGTAGGAAAAGGGCCTATGTTCAAGATACCATGCCGGTATTTGTCTAGTGTGTCTGAGAAAACACTCGGAAAAACCTCAGTCAAGATGATCGGCTACTGGAACGCAGGACCTCTCGAATTCGAAGCCAATGCTCTGCGGACGCTTGTTTTCTTTCTTTCGTGGATTCCATTATTTTGTGCTATTTTATGGGGACATTTAAAAAAATGCGAAAAATTTATGCACTTTGAAATTTACTGGTAAAATCCATTACATAATAAGTATTTATGGATAAATAGTGATTCAACTCTAGCTGCATAATCATATGGTAATGTAATACTTTTTGGCGAGTGGTTAGCTCCTGATGTTGGAGTAGGGAAGTGTGACAATGATTTATGGTTTATTGATACCATTATTCATGGCATAAAACTATGTTAATATAACATGTTTAATACACTGGGGGTAGTAATTTAGATTATGTTCTGTCATCGCTAGAGATGCTATCAATTACTCCAAGGCAAAATCGGTTCCCATCTGATCATGATTCACTTGATTTAACATTTAAATCCCCTTTGATGAGTGTTAAAACCCCTCATCCACGTGAACAATTTTTAGACTATGGCAAAAGACTGATTGGGATAATATACGAAATGTATTAAATCTTCTTCCTTTGTGTTTATTGGAGGATGGAAGCATAAATGATGCGGCTAATAATCTCTTTATGGATGTTATTGTAGCGATTATTGAAGATTTATTTCCCAAGAAACCTCTAAGTTCACGGACATTTCCTCCTTGGTATGTTTCTGAAACCCGATTAGCCTTGAAAAATAAAGAACGTGCGTGGTCTCTGGAAACAATTTCCCAACGAACACAACCATAATTCCTTTAATCAAATTAGGCGACATACTAAACAGTTATTAAGACGCAAATATTTAAATAGCGTGTCTAATATCTCAGAAGAAGTAACTGCAAACTCTACAAAGTTTTGCTCCCTGGTAAATGCAAGAAGTCAACCTTCACTGGCAACCTTGTCTTTCTGGGTATTGTCTGGCAACCTTGTTAGTGGAAGTGGGTGTTGCCTGGCAACGCTGGGCTGTCTATTTACTGTTAGCGGTAGCGGCAGGTTTTTGTGAATATTCTGGAATAACTGCGCCGTGTTCGTGTTTCAAAGTTAAGTGACAAGAAAATAGTTGCAATGGCGGGGCGTGATCCAGAAAAATTTGATGGCTTGTTGTTGAATATGGCCCAGCAACATGAAGGTGGTGTTCAAGACGTAAGTAGGAATATTTGTACATTTTTTTTTCACCAAGTAATTAGCGTGACGTTTATTTAGGAATGCTTCTTTGCACCTGTATCATTGTTAATACTGTTGTTCTAATTTTGTATCTTGTACCTGAAGCCAATTTGTGATGTACGTTTTGACTTGAGAAGGTGTTTTGTTCATAGCTGTAACTTAGATGATGTAATAATCTTAATTTTAAAGTAAAATGAAAGACTAAAGGAACCTAACACGTGTGTTGATGCAGAAATCGTGATTCGCTTAAGTTTGCACCAGACAGTACAAGGCTACATTTGCTTATCGCGTTCATGTTTCCAAAATTGGTTAAACTTTAGATATTATCAGCCATCTTTATGGCGCCATTCTATTAACAATTTCCTAAAGAAATTCACGCGCCGATACGACGTAATGCCGAGATTCGAAGACTGATTAAGTTGTTATTTTTATGATATTTCAGTTTATATATGACTGGCATTCCCGCCATGCGGCGTAGGGTTACTAGTTAATAAGATTCCATCTACGCTAATACTTACCTCTAATTACGACGCCATTTGCAATTACATCTGGCCTTTGTGAATGCAGGAGTGTACAGCCATTGCAACATATACGCTTTCTTTGCGTAATAATATAGTACCATGCATTTCACTAACTTCTCTTGTTACATTTTCATGACTCAATCTGTGCTGCTTTTCACGTTCTGAATACCACCTGAAAATTTCTTATGATTTTACAAAGTTCGGGGATTACATTGAAGTTAACCTTCAAAATGTAAGACTAACTGAAATTTCATCTCGTACCTTATTTAAACTCTGTGCTTTTCTATGGTACAATCCAAGCAGTTTATTGGGTTTCAATATCGTATATGCGTAACAAAGTCTGTTCTCGATTTAGGTGTTTATTCAGAGGTTCTGAAGTAACGTTTCTGGATTGTCTTTACTTTCGGGTCCCCACAAAATTTAAATTTTACAGATGTGTGGAATTGTTGATGTGGAAGTTATAAGAACGTTTTTAGTTATGGGAGTGAGTGAATAATGCAAGAGCGAAAAGCCCGGGGTACATTCGCGTTCGGGCTTAGCAAATGGTGTCAGTGTTGAAGATGATGTTCATCGCGCGTATAATATAGGGAAATAAAGTTGTGCTGTTATATGTTACGTCGCCAGCAAGAGGAGAATTTACGGGAGAAATTGACTTTTAGGGCAAATAAAGATAGGTGTATTGTGTCAGATGTGCAGTTCGATTTGTGTCGAAAATTCGTAATTAAGAAGTAGGGGTCATTCCATGTGAAATCAACACAGTTTTAACAAATTTCTACATCACCTCAGATTTGTTTGATTTTTCGTTTATTGGTTGTACTCGTGGAGTAGAGTGAGTGTATCAGTAATGGGCCTCTTTAGGCTACATAGACAGTATTATTTTTAAGTTATAATGTAATAAAGGAAATAAAACTTTCACCCTGTTATTCCTGCACTATGATTCATGTATGTACATTTTTTGTTTAAAAGCTCTATGTGCAGTAGGAGCCGAATTAAAGTCCTGTACTGAGATTGAGAACCACCCTGTACATAAGATGTATTTAAGTTTTCAATTCACGAACAAAAATCACTCAATTATTCACATGTTAACTATCGATATGAAGTTGAATCATAAATGACAAAAAACCTAATTGTATAAGTACACAATAAATAAAAGACTGTTACACATTTTTAAGGGTTTGGGGGAGACAGCACTTCTAGGGCCAGGCCGAAGAAACGGGAAAAGGGTCTTTAAAGTTCAGGGGTTTTATAGCACATGGGATCTAAAATGGCTCTTCGGCAGTTCTTCAACAATTCAGAGCTCCACATGGCCAAACTACCCACTTTTGGTGAGAACTAAAACAAAATTCTTTATAAATCTCAGTCATATGCGAAAAAAAAAAAACCCTCAATATGACTAATGGGATCAGAGTTAAAAATTATTAAAAATCTGATATTTCGTATTAAATTGACAACATTGCAATGAATTTCTTGAGGAAATAGCAACTCAACAGCATTGATCTTACATAAGATAAAGAATAACACGGGACAAATATTATGCTTTTTATTTCCTGCAAATCCGTAAATTAGACTCTGAGAAATTGACTTTTGAAAAGAACATTCATTTTTTTTATGCCAACCATTTTGAGAGCCTGCAATTCCTCACTTTTTTTTTTTTTTTTTCGAGAAAACAAATAGGTACTCGTATCTTTATTTTACATAGACTTTTACGAATGAAAGGCAAAACAAACATCCACGACCATGATATAGACCAGCATGGATGAATTGAAATGGAAATACCCAAAGGAAAATAATAAAGAATACAGCTCTTCTGGTCAGTTACCGTGACGAAAAGGCAAATAACACGTTTTGAAAACTGTTAACTTTAAATGTCCAACATATACCGGTAAACTTTACATATAGAGCATGGGAGGAATAAAAGTATGATATGACCAAGTTGTAGATGCGCAGGTGACGACCGTCTTACAAAGAAATAATAGTGTGTGTATCTTATGGGAAGCGGTAAATTTCACAAAAAATGTGGACAAATTACGCAGGTGGCTATCTATAATCACTTAAAAATTAATATCAAAGTTGAAGTGTTCGTGTAGTAGCAAGGTCAGATCTACTTAGAGTTGTACCACACAAGTATACGTCTCGTTCATGTAATGATCACATTTGTAGAAAGAGTAATAACACATTTTTAAAAATTTATTTCTTCATTATAAGACTGATACCTTCTCATCACTGACATGTTAAGCTATGTTGTCACGGGAATGATTTACTAGTCATTAATGCGCGCGGTAACAGAAATTACCCAATAGCACTGTATCGTTAGTAAGTTGATTGTACAACTGTTGTTACTGGATAACTCATAGTCGCAAGCACTAGCGGCTAGTAAACTATCCGAGGGACAATATTGCTTTACACATTTTGGGGCCGCCGTGGCTCAGTGGTAGAGCGCTCACCTTTGGTGCTTTCGGTCGGTTCGATCCCAGCTCATACCATGTGGGCTTTGTGGTGGACATACATGTGCGTGGGTTTTCTTGGGGTTCTCCCGTTTCCTCCCACTATCTTCATTCCACCAATTCTTCCATCATTCATTCGCTCTGATCCAAAGTTGCTTAAAGGCCGTAAAATAAAATTAAAACTAAAGGTTGTTTGATAGCACGTAGGAACTGTTTACAGAATTGCATTTTTTTTCATTAATATGTCTTTGAGGTTTGTATGAGTTCCAGGGTTGTCAAGAGCCTTTTTTTTTTGTTTAAACCGGGTTTATTTGGTTTAAATACTTTGCTTTATTTATTTATATTACATATGGGCAGAAATTGGTTTGTTTCTCCTTATGTAGCAGCGAGGTTATAAAGAACTGGACCTACAGCTACAGTTAAAGTGAAATCCGAACCACTACTCGGTTTGCACCTGAGAAGAATTGTCCTCCACCTGGACTCGAATCAGGGACCCCTTGATTACAAATGCGATGAGTCTACCGACTCATCCACGGAAGAAACCTGATAGATATACGTTTTACTGATCTTTCATAGTTGTCACTTTAGAAGAACAAAACTGCACAAGTGAAATCATTGTACAGAGTTATACGCATTATTAAAATAAATGGACAATATCAAAAGACTACGGAGTACAGATCTAATTTAGTCCAAGCTAGTTCACTGTGTCTGAGATACAGTGATTTAATTTGAATACCATTTAAAAGAAGTGAATAAAGATAGTACGAATTATTTGAGTTCTCTCTGGCTCTGAAACATCCATACATATAGATAAAGAAAATACTTTTGATTTCAGTAAATTTTTTTCCTGGGGTTTTTGTGAGAAAAAATTTCCTACGGAATTTCGGTGTATTTTGTCAACACAAAACATTAGAACAAAAGAATATCTAGAATTTTTGCTTTGATTGCAATTGCATAGTAACAGAAACTATAAAAATAATAAGAGGAACATTCTTCATAAAGTTATAAACAAATAAAACTTGCCTTCGTAAGTATAATCTCACAACTGTGCATATTTTTTGAATAATGAATGTGAAATTTACGTCAGAAAATAATATGGAGGGTCCGGGAGTGAAACGTGATAACTCAAAATGTGTGTTTATCAAGCTTTTTGGAACACTCATTGAAGACTTGTGGTGAAAATTTTAAAAGATTTATAAGACTACAACGTGGCCTCTATTCGTCTTACCAGAATAAGTTGTCACTTCACGTAATAAGTTTTCGGCATATTACGAGTTCTCATGTTTTACTTCCGAACTCTTAGGATGAAATAGTCTAATATTAAAAATTCTAGATTGTGTTCTACCAAATACCTTAACGTCCTTACGTAACAGCAGCTTATGAAGGACAAGACCTACTGCTTACAGTGACAACCGAACCATTACTAGGTTTTCACTTTTAGAAATTCTGTGGCCCCATCGAGAATCGAACCCGGGACCCTTGATTACAAGGCGAAAACGATATAAAATTAACCCAGATGGTTTAATATGTGGAATCATCACCATAAAGTTCACACTATTTGTGGCATTTTTGCTTTTACTTTTTTAGGGGTTTAAACCATCCAACCCTGATGAGTTCTTATCCCCCGTGCATTTCTTCTTTCTAAAGGATACTTATAAATTAAAACAAAAATAAACGTAATATATATTGTGTTCCCTTAATAAGTATTTACTGACATTACAGGTTACAAAACAAGTCTCTCTGTTTGTATATACATGCATAATGGCTTTTGGACCAACAGTGTGGGGGAAAGTCTCGGGACCAGCCATTTTAACTTTTCCTTAATCCCACTAAACGAATGCCGGGGTGATACCATAAGCAATACCGTGGATCCTGCTACATACTCCTGTAATTCGTAGAATATTCATTGCATGGAACACAGTGGGAAAAGTGCTATTGAGGTATAGTGTTCAGCGTAGTAATAACATTTTCCTGACGTTTGTATGTCGTTTGCCTTTCACTGTTAATCTTATTAACAGAGTAATCTGACGATGCCACATCATACAAATATGTCGGATGGTTCAGGGTGACGATTGCAACGATATCTGGAGAAGCATTGGCGTGCAGAAGGGACTATTCTTGTTACAAAATTATTACTTCAATAAATCGTGCTTCATACAGAAATAGTTAATATTTTATTTTCATCATATCATACTTCATGCTTCTTAAAATTGATTTCTTTTCGCCATATTTTGTGTGTCAGACTAGGCTCGCCACTTGTGATGCATAACATTCAACATGTATCATACCGACCCAACAGGAACCATGTTCAGTAACTGATCGCGAACACTGCAAAACCGCATATATTGAGTACCATTTACCAATAGTCTATCACCTATTTAAACACCTAGACGAATTGTTTCCGTTTTGGTAGTAATAAGCAGGGAACTTCTTAATTAGTGGGCGGCATATGGTTGCCGCAGGCCAGTATTTTAGCGGGATGATTGTCTCTCTATCAGTGCCAGAACTAGTTCTAAATAGGAAGGTGTAGAGGTGACAAATGAAAGAAAAAGCTCTCAACTGATATTTCAGGATGTCTGCGGGCCCAGAAAGGTCACTGAATGAGATTTAGGTAAGAGAAGCCACGGGAAAGACTCGTACCTTATTGCTCGGTCCCGTGGACACTTTGTTTAGATCTGTCGTGAATGTTCCATTTTTCGACGCGTTTGTCTGTTACTAACGTTCTCTGGTTTAGAGGGGAAGAGCGTTTATTTCCTCCTATTGGTCAGTCACGTGGAATCAGAACTGATGACAGCGAATAGCTTCCTTCACAGGTTGCCAACCCTGTAGTAGCCAGAAGTATCAAGCCAAGACTTATGAAAAGAGAGTGGGAGATTACTGCTTCTGTCTTTTCGGCTGTCAAGGCCCCCTAATTTGGTTGTAGCTTTCTGGTAGACACCCTGTATTTGAAAGTGCACACTTATCTTGGTGCGGACAAATTTGTTTATCGGTTAGTGATGTGAAATTTACATTATTGGTACCCAGTATATATCCATTTTAGTAAAATTGTATTGTCTGATTAAGGATAGTGAATTTGAACATGTTGCACCTGCAGTATTATAGTGCAGTACTTTTATCTTTCAGCTCCTGGATACCATCTTCAGTTTTCTGGCTCGGAAAACAGATTTTTACACTGGTGGAGGCGAAGGTGCTGCTGAACAGGTAATTTATGTTGTTATCTCGTGTTTTTCTATTATTCAGGATTATTAGTGCATGTTTTGCCCGATATAATTGTTGAAATGCTGCGTCATTCATTAGTGAAATACATGGTAATCGCAAAGTTGATGAGATTGTGTGTATTTCATGTAGGCATTTCTGCAAAGCGATACCCTTTTACAGTTGATACTAGCTAAAAATGAATTAAAAATATATTTTGTCTGCAATCTATATATGTAAGTAATTAATTCATAAGAAATGGTTTGTTTGGATTCCTACGTTTTTCAGACTGTGTTCGTATATATAGTTATTGAGTTAGACTGTGTGCCAAAACGTTTTGTTTCTGTATTATAATTCGTGACGGCACTTGGAGTTCATGGGATTTACAAAGCCAGTCAAGGGTGATAGCGCTAAGTAAACTAGGGTTGAGAACCTATATTCTAAGATCTTGGCCTCAGTAAAGAAGTCATATCAACTCAGTAAATTCCTGAATTTGGACAAGGTACCTAGTAATTTTAGCAATTTCTTTCTGGTGCATTAAAACATATGCTATTCTTTATAAGTACAGTTACAGAAAAGGCATTTACAGTGATACCTTTAAGCCTTTTACCATGTTTGTTTGTTTTCTAATAAAGGTATCTTTTCCCATTACGTCATTAAAGTCTCTATTGCTTGAGGGTAAATTTGCGGAGAAATCAGAATGTCTTAAATATCTTGAATTAGGCTGTGCAGTCTGTGATAGGAACTTAAAGCTTTCATATTAGTATGGATTAAAAAACTTTTAGTAAAATTATATTATTATAGAACACTCATTGCATTGCTGCTCCATTGTAAGCATTATATAGACATTGTGGTTTTAACTTTTTCATATAATTTCGTATTATTATTTTCCCTTCAATATGCTACGTTAGCTGAGGTTAGGTTAGATGGCATCAAGTATGGAAAATGGCCATAAAGTGCTTAGAGTGGAGCAGCTTCCATTAGAATTCACTTATATACATATATATAGATAGATAGATAGATATATACATAAGGTAAATTTCTGATAAAAAGTAAGGAAAATACTTAGTTTGCCTGTTCCGTAGAAAAAGAAACATATACACGTACTCAACACTAATCTTCACGTAGTTTTTTTGCAATATTTCGATATTAATATCGTAGCCTTGATGTAGAGAGAGACGCACACACGTGGATAGAACAAAAGACTAGGACTACAGTAGCGACACATAGCGGACGGTGCATCGTTTGGAGAAGAGTTGAATGCTGAATAGCGCGTGGAACAGTTGAGAAACTGTACAGCGTGTAAGTACTGGATAGGATTGTGGAAGGAAAAGTGTTGAAAATGCAGAGAAAACGGATTAGAGTTATTGAAGGTTAAGTCCAGGATACATTTTCGCGCTTAAACCATGTATAAAGGCCCCCTCCCACAGACGGTATGTTGAGGTGCTGGTCGTAAGGGGTAAAATGTGGATTATGGCAATCAGGGAAGATAGGCCAAAATTGGTGTTGTGAGACTCGATGTGTAAGGAGACTGGGGCATCCGGTTTGTTTATAGTGCAGAAGTTGCGATGGTTATTAACACGAGAGGTCCACCTGTTTCCCCCACATGAAAGGAATCACAAAATTTTCATGTTAGGATGTATATAACATTAGAGGTGTGGCATGATACCTTTGGGATTTAGGGTGTGTCGGCCATTAGCAGTATTGATATACTGACTGTGGGAGAAGTGATAAAAATGGAGCAGGTCTTATATCTGGGTCTCATGCATGCATAAGCGCCGATTTGGGGTGGTGGCGAGGAAGGATTGGTACGGACTAAGATGTTTCTAAGTTTAGGTGGATGTTGAAAAACTAATCTAGGTTTGGTGGGGAATACTGATCTTGTGTCTGATTTGTTTGACCTTGGTCCTTTCTTTTTATCAGAAATTTACCTTAAATTGTCTATATATATATATATATATATATATATATATATATATCCGTTTCCCATATTTACATCATCTCGTCTGAAATTCGGAAAATGTATTTCATAATTCGACAATATTAACATTTTAGTACTGAAGTAATTAGTACAAGGTATGTGGGTATTTAAATGATGATACGCAGTAATTTATTAAAATTTTAAACAGAGTGTTAATTAAAATATTAAACAGAGCGTAAAATGGTAAGAGACTTAAGAAGGATAGTAAATGTTGCAATATTAAAACTTCTGCAGTTTTGTGATAGATTAGAGACTCAGTAAGGGAAACAGCAGTTTACATGTAACTGTAAACTCTCTTTGTGTCCATGACTTGAAATTAGAACACACGCTGAGAAGGCTTTTTTTTTTTTTAAAGAAAAAAGTTCTTGGTAATAAGAACTAACATTATTTTTTAAGTAAAGTTTAATGTGAGTCGTGTCAGCGTGTGCTATTATTTTTGTATATGCAATAGATGAGTAATTCCAAGCCCTTTGAAGATAAAAAATGTAGATAAAATAAGAAATGAAATAATGCCGTAATTGTTAACTGATGTATCAGCAATAAATATTTTCTTTTGTAAAGACAATGAAATAACGATTTTAGTTTGTGATCTTAGCAACAGTAAAATTATGAGTGAAGCTTTGAGCCAATTTTTATTTCAGTTTGTTCAGATTCGGCTTCTTTGTATTTTACCTTTCATAATGTGACACGTAGAACTTACATAAAATATTCTAGCGTTGTTATTCTTGAAGGCAAACATTCAAATCTAAGTAGATTTTGGATTCTTTTAGCGCAGACTGTTTTTTTTATATCAAGTAGGGTTAACAAAATCACAACAATCAAACGTATTTCATCAATATGTAGAATTTTTATAAAAGTACGAGTACTTTATGTTTTTATATGCAGTCTTTTGGCAGAGTAATTGAATTTATAATACGTAATTGTAGCTACGTTATGCTCTTATTTTGTTTATTAAACTTTTATCTTCCAGCTTGTTATGGAGAAGTTTAAAAAGTATCAAAAGGAGGCTTTGGATCTGTGTGCACGTAAGAAAGCAGAATTGGAAGAAACTGAGCGAAAGAGGAAAGAAAGATTAGAGAAAAAGAAGGCAGAGGAAGAGGCACGTGTTCCGAACGAAGCTAAAATTACAGAACTTACTGAAGAAGAGGCACAGTCTTTGCAGAAGGAATTAGATAAGGTAGGCTACTTTTTCTATTCGTGGATTAATGATTTAAAGTTATTTATACCGAATCTAACCAGGTCTTCAGTCTGTTTCGGAATATTACTAACTCGGGTGTAGACCAAATAGTTGATTGACTGGGAAGAATGATATATATATATATACACCATCTAATTGAGCGGATTATAATAACCCCAATGAAATTCTAACATCACTTTTCTTGAACTTGAAACATTCGAGGAAAAATCATTATCTTTACGAAATTCTTACAAATTTTAGGAAGGGTCAGTCCACGCCAAATCATCACAGCTCCCAAACCGACCATCTCGGATTTGCACGAAAATTCATAGGATGGTAGATAATATATAGTAATCGTACATGTGTAAAACATTATCCCTCAATGATACTCGGTATTTATACAGCAGGGTTGCCAACATGGGGGAATTAAAATATATGCGCGTAAGGTCAACGATAAAAAAAATCATGGCTTCTACACTGTAGAAAATTAGTACGTTTCGCAATTGCGTTTTCGTAGGAAGGAAAATGGACAGAGCGCATAGGTGCGAGAGTGGTGGTAAGGAAACGTCTTATTGCCAATGATCCAATGTATATTAGGTATACGAAAATAAACTTAAATACCAACAGCCCAGCAATTAAAATTTTTATATTAAGGTAATTACTTAAATTAAAATACTTGTGAGCATATGTAACAAGCAAGAACGAGGGCTCGCATGAAATTAAAATAGTCGCTTAGCATCGGGCAACTCATGTTTCTGTTCAGTCCAGAAACTCCTAATCTCGTGATCTATATCAAGAAAGTTGAAATTGAATACTTACAGAACGGTTATTCTGCTGGTGATACTTTATTTTTGTGAAAGTTGGAGTGCGACGCTAACAGTTGAACATAAATTGGTTGTGTTTGAAAGTAAAGCATTGAGAAAGATATACGGAACGAGATGACCGGACATTGAAGAAGACTGCATAATGAAGAACTCCACTGACTGTATGATTCACCCATATTATAAGAATAATGAAATTACGATGACGTAGAAGGAGAGACCATGTAGCTAGGATGAAAGAAAAGCTAAGATTATATTCGATCCTGATTGGTAAGCCGAAGGAAGATTTTTTTTTTTCGTGCTTCAGAAATAAACTGTTCAGTTATGTTCAAAAGAGATGGTGTGTGTTAACTATTCGCAGTTATTTAAATAGATTATTACATACCCTTCTTTGGGACTATATTTCCTTCTATTTCTATAAACATTTAAAGCTTCTTTTTTTTGTTTATTTCCCTTGAGATGCTCGCATCCCAAAGGTTGAAACGTCAGTCAGTGATTAGTTTTAGTTTTACTCCCAAAGCAATTTGATGTTTAGTAATACATAAGTATTGAAGTCTTGATTACAGTATAATTCTTGTATTATCATTTGTAAATGAGGTGAATTTAGTTTCTTTCACATTTGTGCCTTAAATATTGGGTGCTTGAATTAATTCTCTCTGTTGCCAAATAGAGAGCAGCAGTTGTGCGAGGTCAATCGGACCATAAGTCACTATTGCTGGGCATGCAAGTACCGGCAGTAGGTTGTGAGAAGCAGTGTGGAATACGCGATCGAAGAGCAAAGAACACAAGTTTTATCCCATTAAAGATGTCGGGTTTCGTACCGAAAAATAGAACATTTGCAGGAAGGTTCCTGTTCTGCTTTCTTCTCAGAAAATCTGCTGTTGAAAGTCATCATTTGCTAGTGGAGGCCTGTGGAAAGCATGCTCTATCGGAAACAACTTGCTGCAATTGGTTCCGACGCTTCAAAGACAACGATTTTGTTATGAAGGACAAAGAGTGCCTTGGTGAGCCGAAAAAGTGTGAAGACCGCGGATTGGGAGGTATTACTGGAAGAGGAATCATGTCAAACGCTCTGATAGTTATCGGAAACACTCGGGAACTGGGTCCCCGATGAATTGCGGAAGGGAGACACTGCGAAACGTTCAACCATTTGTGAAGTGCTGCTGCAAAGACAAAAGCGGAAGTCGTTTTTGTATCGAATAGTAACGCGATGAAAAATGGATTCGTTACGACAAACCTAAGCGCAGGAAGTCTTGGGTGCGTCCCGACGAACCATCAATCTGAAGACCAAAACCAGATATTCATGGAAAGAAGTCGATGTTGTGCATTCAGTGGGATCAAGCCGGTGTTGTGCATTTTGAGCTGTTGCAACCAGGTGAAACGATCAATGTTAACGATACCGACGACAGTTACTCTATTAGAAACGTTCACCCACGGACAAACGCCCTCAATACGCCACAAGAAATGACTGCGTTATTCTGCCACATGACTGTCTCCAAACTGCTCAAGGACATTTTGGCGGAATTTGGATGGGATATCTTACTCCACCCTCCATGTTCCCCGGACATTGCTCCGTCAGATTACCATTTGTTTCTGCCGCTACAACATGGCTTTTCTGAGCATCACTTCTGTTCTTTTGCAAATGGCAAAATGGCGATCACTGGATCGTCTCGAAAGACCCTGCATTTTTTTTTTTTTTTTTTTTTTTTTTTAACGGCGGAATCCATTTGTTACCTCTTAGATGGGAACAGGTTGTAGTTTGCAACGGGCACTACTTTGACTAGAATACCATTTACCGTTCTGTGGCAAAGACAGCGAGAATTAATTCAAGCACCCACTATATACGTATAAAAATACTGTCGGCCGCGATGTGTGTAAGCTCTGAAGAATAGGCTTTGGCTTACAAGTGTGCGTTTCTGGGTTTGAATACAGGATGATACGTTCAAATTTTAATATAACAGTTTATAGAAATAAGGCAGACCGAAGTCAATTAAGTGGTCTATAAATGCATTGTTTGTAGGGAATTCAGTATGTAGGATATTCAGTGAAAGATGTAAGATTGTTCTTAGAAAAAGGAAGTTAGAGAAGCTACTATACTTGGGGAATATTTTTAGTAGAAAGATACATAAATGTTGATAGTAAAATTCAAATTTATGGAATTTCCGTGTCTAAGACCCTTCATCTTTTGTTTTATGTATTGGGGAAGGGAAATTAACGTCCTTGACATTAATCCAAAATGACATTCCTGCACTGGGCTCAAGTGACTGAGGGAAATCAAGTAAAACTGGGAATGGCCGGCATGGATACACTTCGAAAGGCACAATCTTTACAGTGCTGGTTTGTAGTTCATGGTGATGGAAACTCTATAGTGGAAATGCTTAGTATGTCGTAAATTAAGATTCAAATGTAAAATTCAGAACTAATTATTTCATCTTTGTGTAGGAAAAATTAGGAGCAGGAGACAGTGCAAACAATAAAGTTTCGTCTGATGAAGAGGATGAAGATAGTGAGAAGAAGGGCCTTAAACCTAATGCAGGCAATGGATGTGATCTTCCAGATTACAGATGGACCCAAACTTTGTCCGAAATCGAGGTAAGTACAACTTCCTCTTGCTGCTTTTTACTTTTTCTTCTGATACTTTAATTGGGCTAATCGAAGGCAAACAGCGGTGTTCTAGTCTCACGAAAACCTTGTATTATTATCGTAGTGTTAAAACATTATTTGCCAGTATATCAGATTGTGGTATCTTGCAGAATAGCGCCCGTTACATTTATTTGGCGAAATATGGCATTAGAAAATAAGTAACTTACTTTATAATCCTGACTGCGGTCCCTCGGTAAGCTCTCTCCCAGGACCGGAAGGAAAAGCGATGTAGGTACCATATTGAAATTTGCGTGGTGAAACAGGGAAGTTTAGACTAAACAAGACCCTTCACTACAGAACATTGACTAAGGAAAATTGCTAACATTCCTCACGTAATCGTTGTTTCAATCCATTTATTGAGCCCTCATCTAAGCTATCACCTTTGCCCTTTACCACAAAAGAACTTGGAACATCATCATCGAATGTATGGAAGATTAAGACAATAAAATTTTAATGTACACCACCACTCAAATTTGAATTCAATTCCGAAAAGATGCCGAACTTTAATTTAACACGTAACGAATAAGCTTTAAGATCTGTCTACGAGGGTGGGGTGAAAAGTTTCCGGCCTGACCCAGAGATGGTGCCAGTATGTCTAATTTTTTACTCGTATTATACAGTACTATACCTGACTAGCTTGTATAATAACTTTCGGGTCGATTGCTCTGTTAGTATGTTTGACAGCCTATTCAAGAAGACACCTCGGTTGCTTATGTGAAAACCAAAAAAATTGGAGAAGCATGCGGTCATCAAATACTTCTATTTGAAAGGCTTAACACCACTTCAAATCAAAGAAGAAATGTATTCAACACTGAAGGACTCTTCTCCATCATATTCAACAGTCAAACAGTAGGTTTCTGAATTTAAGGAAGGTCGCACGGGCACTGATGGAACAACGCTCAGGACGCCCCGTTGAGGTAACAACTGCCGAATTGATCGAGAAAATTCTTAATATCGTGGCAGAGGACCTTAGATTGAAAGTGAGTGACATAACTGAGACTACTTGGATGTCAACTGAACGTGTACATAATATTTTACATCAACATTTGTGCATGCAGAAGCTCTGTGCTAGGTGGGTGCCGCGCTTGCTAACTATTGATCAAAAATTGCGCCGGAAGGCTGTTTCGACCGAGAATTTGGCAGTGTACAAGCGAAATCCCAGCGAATTTTTGCGTAGATATATAACTGTTGATGGAACTTGGGTCCACCGTTGAACTCGTGAAAGTAAACAACAGTCAAAACAATGAACTGGAGCAGGTGAACCAACCCCAAAGAAGGCAAAAACAGTTTTATCAGCGAATAAGGTTATGGCGACTGTTTTTTGGGGGTTCGAAAGGTATTATCTTCATTGATTACCTTGAGAAGGGTAGAACCATCAATGGAGAATACTACGTAGAGTTATTAATTCGTTTGAGTGACGAAGTGAAGGAAAAAAAAACCTCATTTGGTGAAGAAAAGAAAAATCTTGTTTCACCATGACTAATTTGTCAGTCATTGCAATGGCTAAAATCAACGATTTGAAGTTCGAATTGCTCTCCTATCCAGCGTATTCACCGGATTTAGTCCCCAGCGACTGTCATCTGTTTCCAAGCCTCAAAAAATGGCTCGTAGGTTAAAGATTTGTGAGCAGCGAGGACGTCATCAATGCTGTAAATACGTAGTTTGAAGGGCTTGAGAAATTGTACTATAAAAGTGGTATCACTGCATTAGAGCACCGTTATGAAAAATGGAGATGGAAATTATGTTGAAAAATAAAATTAAAGAAGTTTTTTCTTTAATTTAAGCCGAAAACTTTTCACCCCACCCTCGTATATCTGATACCCGCTTATTTTAAATACATAAGTTTTTGTATTTAAATACTACAAATTTACAATTAGATTTCGACCTTATTTCAGGTTACACTGATTCACAAAAAGAATATAATTACAACATTTGCTTGTGCTGAGCTCTTGCGACGCACTTCTCGTCAGATGAATCCTTCATAATCTTCCAAATTTCCATAACTGTGCTGTTTTGCATTGGAATGATTTGCAGTACGGTCTGGGGCATATCTAAAGCACAGCACACTACTTTCCAATACTTTTAGCACATGCATCAGGGAAAGCGAGATTTGTCTGGACATGATGTAAAGCTAGTGCTAGTATTACATTGTACTAAATAATCAGTAATATACAGGCAAGACTTCATATGCGTTTTATAAATAGGAACTGCCGAATATATAGGTAACTTCATCCTACAGTTACATTAACTTAGGACCTACGACGCATTAGGTTCCACAGGTAACTACAAGCTAACAGTCAACATTATATCAGACCACCAGTAATCTAGTCAAATATACTTACTATGTGGAAACCCTTAAAGGCACCTGGATCTCTCACTGCAGGAAGTATCGTGACAATATCGATGTTCAACACTAATCCTGTTGATCCTCCTACAACTTCATTGGTCACATAGCATAATGTAAATACGTACGTGTCTCTCGGAAAATATTCACTAAGCATTATAGTGATATTCCATATTTTAGTTATATCACGAAATCTTGACTAAACAACACTCCTTACTACGCAAGACTGACTAAGGAACATCGCTAACATTCCTTACTTGATAGTTTTCTTCATTTGTTGGGCTCTCATCTAAATTCTCCACATTGTTAATATTCTGCAGTACAAGATTTCATCGGAGAAACGACACAATAACTAGAAATATTAGCGTTTCACTAAAGAATTCACAGACTGACTATCGGAACAATAAATTATAAAAAAAAGTTACTGTGGTTATTATTAACAATGATATGGTTATTTTTAACAATAATATAGTCGTAACAATCATCAGTATGTACAGAATAATCATTTTATCTTTCACAGATGAAATTCTGAATGAATAATGACTCAAGTAGTATAGAGGGATTTGTGAGAATAATTCGAACCCTTAGTGAAACAGGAATTCACATAATAGCATGTAAGGCCATCTTTGACATTCAAAATAGCCTGAATCCTCCTCCGAGTGGGCACACACTCCTTGATCGTGATTAGTGTAATGTTGTTCTATTTTTCATGAGGAAACTTTTTCCAGTTCCTTGAGATGCCGGAAGAGGGTAAGAAATTGTACTCTGTATTTCAAAACTGTCTGGTGATTGTGGAGGCTAAGGAAGGTGTGTAACTTGGTTCTCATGTACCTCAAACCATGATTAGACATTCTAAGGTATGTGAATTGGGGTGTTATCTTGAAAAATGCCACCTGAAGGAAGTAATAGTGCGCTATTGAATGAACATGGTCGCCCCCAGGTGGTGTCACAGTCCCTGCCAGTCATCCTTCCTTTCAAGGTGATGGAGCGTGTTTAAAACAACAATATGATCTCCCAAACCATGACAAAACGTCCTCTATGCTTCACTGTTGGAAGCAGACTGTCGGTGTACGCTTCTACCGGTGTTCTCAATGCGCAAACTCGTTTTGGGGTGGGGAATAGTCTGAAGATCGGTTGATCAGACGAAATGACATGTTTTTATTGATTGGTAGCCCAAGTTTCGTGCGTACCGCTATTACCTCCATTTCTGTATTTTTCATAATGATTTTATACAAAATAGGGGAAGGGGAAGCCACTAGGTTGTAATATAATCCTCAAATTTAAGAATATTGGTATGTACAAATGCCTTTTAATTTTATTTTTTCTTTAGTTTCCAAAGTTTGTGCCTTATTTTTCTATTTTGAAAAGCCCCTGTACGAGAAATTACTTAATTTTTAGGAATGTAGCTGAGAATGTCAGCTACCCCTTTTCCGAGATTTTTGCTATGCTGTGTAGATTTGTTTATGCTATCTGAAGAACACTTCTTCATTTCAGTACAGTTTTTTATGCTATGTGTAGATTTGTAATTTTGTTTTTAATTTGCGGGGAGAGTATCTGGGCTAGAAGGGTCATTTTGACCTGAAATGACCTACGGAAAACACGTGTTTTGTGGATCTTGGTAAGCCGTGAATAATAACTTCTGGATCGGAATTGTTTAACTTAAAGAAGCTGCATATAAACATAAAAACTAATACGTTTAACCCTTTGAGTATTGAGTTTAGCAACTGTAGATTACTGGGATTTTTTAACTTTGCGTATTTTTTACTTTGAATGACTATATAGCACCGGTTGTAATCGGCGCAGAGCAACAAATGAAGGCTCGCATTTTGGCCAAGAAACAAGAAATGAAAAGGCTTATATACATTATGAGGCTACAACGGAGAGAAAGGAGGAAATCCCCTTTCAATTTTTCGTTTGAATAAGGGTTTTTTTTTT